>JBBPMD010000757.1:0-14364 GCA_038090095.1 Zangia roseola | reverse complement strand
TGTTTTTGTTTTTTTTTCGGCTTTTCCTTTTGCAATAGCAATTTAGTTGTATCGCAACCGGGTGTGTGTGATTAACAGCCGTGTGAAATCGATGATAACGAGCAGCAGCACGCTGCTCGCCACTCTTGCTCTCTCTCAGCATGGCTTCAGTCAGTCCCATCTTTGCTCGTCTACCAAAAACTGACCAGATCCCCTTCTAGCACGATGAACAGAACGATTTCAAGCCTTCCATCACCCCAGGTGTGTCAGGCGTCAGTCCGATATGTCCCGTCTGATCCCGATTTTCCAGGCTACAAACCTAGCGCTACCAAGACAACCGAAGAGTACGCCAAACTCGACGCCGAAGACGAAAGTCTTGCACGATGGAAAGCCAGTCTCGGCATCGTCCCCGGTGTGGTCGCTGGAGACACCAATCTCCCCAAGGTGCGCATGACACCCACTTGTCTCCAGCGTGGCACTCGTGATCAACAACGCGGCTCGTTAGGTCACTGTCTTGACGCTTGAGCTCGACTCGCCGACGCTCCCGCCAGGCAAGAAGCTCGTCTTTGAGCTCGCCGATCAGGACAAGTTGGCGGATACCAAGAAGAACCCCATCATCATCAAGGAGGGTGTCGAGTACAAGTGCGTATCATCCTCGTCGTCGTTGTCAGTTGACTTATGTTTCGTCAGTGTGCGCATCACGTTCAAAGTGAACCACTCGATTATCTCGGTATGTCCCCCGTTCGGCTAGATCAAGTAATGGATATGCTCACGGTGACCGTTAGGGCATGCGCTATATGCAAGTCGTGAAACGGAGTGGCATCAAGGGTGGGAATCCACGTGGCCTTCTTGATGATTTGTTTGCTGATATGGTTTAAACAGTGGACAAGTTGGAGCAGATGCTTGGTTCTTATGGCCCCCATCCTCAGGGAGAGGCATACTCCAAGAACTTTGATCCTGAAGAGTCACCATCAGGCGCACTCGCTCGCATGGGTGCCTTCCATGTAAAAAGTTGCGTCCTCGATGATGACGGCAAGGTCTACGCTGGTACGTCCCCTGACTCGCACACTCGTCCCGATGTTGACATGCAGAACGGACAGATTGGGAATGGTCATTCAAGCTCGGGAAAGAGTGGTGAACAATTGGTGTCATTTTTTCCTTAGCATCATTCTCTCGGGCATCCCTTTGCATACTACAATTCCGTATTTCCTTGCATGTACTCCCCTCACCCGTTTTACCCTGTATGTTTAAAACTTGTGTTTCGTTACCCATTCTTATTGGTTCTCGGCCAGCGGAAAGTCACCTGACTAGTGTAAGATTGTGCCCTCATCCGATGGCTGCCTTGCTTCCAGGCAGACTCGTCCTGCGAACGCGTTGTAGCCCGAAATCTTCCCTACGCGTTGCCATCGTATCCCATGTACCAAAACCTGTTCGTTACGCGTCCACCGCGGCCTTTCCAGCGACATGGGTCGATCGCTTTCCAAAAAAAATGAGACCGTACATATACCTCACCAGGATCGACAAGCCAATTGGGACGCTCTTGCTGTTCTACCCCTGCGGTATGTCCGTCTCTTCACTTCTCGGTGTCAATTTTTCTGACGCGTCTTCTAGCATGGTCCATCACGATGGCCTCGTACGCGCAACATGCCCCGCTCACGACCTCGCTCAGCTACCTTGGTCTATTCGGTCTCGGCGCGCTCGTGATGCGCGGTGCAGGCTGTACCATCAACGACATGTGGGACATGCGGCTTGACAAGGCAGTCGGTGAGCTCTCACAATACCCCTCAAGAATCGACATTACTCACTGTCGTGCTCGTCTTACCCGCGTACGACGCGTCACTTGTCGTTTTAGAGCGCACGCGCACGCGCCCTCTTGCGCAGGGCGACATCACGCGTGGTCAAGCACTCGCCTTTCTCGCCGGCCAGCTCACAGTCGGCCTCGGCGTCCTGTTACAGCTCAACACGTACAGGTAAGAGTTCTATCTCCGCTGACCCTTGCATCTCAACGTCACTCCGTAGCATCCTCCTCGGTGCATCCTCCCTCCCCCTCGTCACGATATACCCGTTGATGAAACGCATCACGTACTGGCCACAGGCCGTCCTCGGTACCTCACTCTCCGTCTCGATGCCGTCAAGGCTGATGCGGGTTGATTAGGTTTGACCTTCAATTGGGGCGCACTTGTAGGGTGGTCTGCTATCGCGGGTTCGGTTGATTGGTTGGTTTGCGTGCCGCTCTACGCGGGAGGGGTCTGTTGGACGTTGGTCTACGATAGTATCTATGCCCATCAGGTAGGTTGGCGTGTGCATGCGCTGGCGTATTGTTTCACGAGGTGCTTGATTAGGACAAAATTGACGACGTCAAAGTCGGCGTCCGTTCGACGGCGTTGTTGTTTGGCGAACACACGCGACCCATCTTGAGTGCGCTGTCGGTGTCGAGCATGTCGCTCATCACGTGTGCCGGTTTTCTAAATGCCCAAGGTGCGCCGTTTTATCTCGGCGTGGGCCTCGGCACAGCACAGCTCGCTCGGATCCTTTGGTCGACGGATTTTGATAGCCGAGCAAGTTGTTGGCGGGGCTTTGTCGGTTGCGGATGGTCAGGGTTTTGGGTGTGGATGGGGGCTTTTGTGGACCATGCCATCATGGCAGCCGGCATAGTCGGGTGAACAACGAATCGATTGAGGAAGTACCAACAATTATACGTAAAAGGTGGCTAATTATGCACTAGAGATGAACTGCGAAAAGTACAAACATTGTACGGCGTAGTAACACCAAAAATTTACCGTAAACCATGACAAAAAGCGAAACAAAGAGGTTAAGCCAACATCTTTCGAGATTTGAGCCATCCATTGAATGTCACAACACACAGCGTCCAACAAAACGCAAAGCAGGTGATCGCAATTGCGACATTTAGGAACATCATCATATCTGTGGGGAGAAAAGGATTCCGATCAAAACGTGTTATTCATGAGGTGAAGAAAAAGCGGCTGACCATCACGTCCTTTACGCATGGCCGCAAGCGTAACTTCTTCCGTGCTCAACATAAACATCAGACCACCACATGCCAGGAAGAAGCTTCCCAAGGCTTCCGTCGGTGGCCGAGATGGGAGTATGGACTTTGGCGGCCCAAGCCAAAGGAAAAAGTACGTCAGGCACCTAAGCACAGAAAACCCAAGCAGGAGGCGGCCCCATAATTCGTGGATCTGGACCTATCCGCTTATCAGATATGTCGGTCTGTTGATGATAATAGCAACCGCCATACCTGAAAGACGTAGGTTTGTGCATGAGCGCTCATGGCAGCGCCTGTGACACCAATGACAAGGGCAGGGAAAGGATTAAAGCTGGCCCTGTAGCTAGGTGGCTCGGCGACGCTACTGGGCCGTGCTGACCCTAAGGAAAAGGTCGCGGAAGCTGCCAGCCAACGTCGCACGCGTCTAGACTCCATGCCCATTCCTATGAGACCAGCGAACCAAAACATGACCTTAAAGACACCAGTCATTTGGTAGGGGAGTTGGTGAGGGACTGACATCACATACCGCAATACTAATGTGCTGTACTTGTTTCGTGGTGTAGGGATCCCCGGCTTTGGCGCCAAACCTCTCCATCCAGGTGTTGGATATCCCATACAGGAAGATAACAGTGGATTCAACGAATTCTCCCGAGACGATATTTCCAATCGGTGAAATGTTCCACGCCCAACCCATCTCCGAGTGCGAGCCCAAAAATCGAGCGAATGTAAACAATCCATAACACCAGAATATGCCACCCTCTGAAACACGGGTCAGGAAGTTGTCTCGACGATACTGTTTGGACTTTGCATCTTACTGATAAGATGGGCGAGACACCCATTGATATAACTGTCGCGACAACCACCGGTGTAGATGACAATGCCAGACAAAACCATACCAAAGGCAGCAAATACGAGGGCTCTCTCGAGGGTGGCATATGCTGCCTGTGCAATGCGACGGAGTAAAGGTTGCTTAGGACGCGGGGTGGGATTGAGTACGATTTCGCGCAATGTGTCATCAGAATGCCTTGGAGGCTGTGGGGACTCGGCATCGAAAACGACTTGCTCAGACAGGGACGAATTGTGATGGTGCTCTTGAGGGGATATCAATTTAATGTTCTCGTATTCCTCGACGTCATCTGAGACAATTCCTGAATAGTGTGACGAAGAGGGGTACGTGTCTTGGTGACCTATTACCACTGAATGCCAAAATTGGCTTAGAGAGATCTTTGAGGGAGCTCTCCAGAAAGCATAGAGACGTGTGAAGAACGCAAGAATGTCGACTGCGGACAAAGTCAAACTGAGAAGGAGAAGGATGTAGCCGTGGGTAGAATGAGATGAGCCTTCATACCTAGCGAAGGGTGAGTGGGTGGCGGGGTCCGTAATTACGGCAAAGATCGCTTACATGTTAGGCGTGAGTTTCCTATAGAGGCCACTAGTCGCGCACCCAAGGGCAATAAGGGCATAGAATGAAACGACAGCAAAGGCGTGACAGGAGTGTTTTACAGAGCGGAGCGCAATTCCTACAAATCACGCAAAGATGCAGGAAGGTGAGAGATGAAATGGAATGAGCATACCGGCAGGAAGTGCGACAAAGAAGGCGAGGGACATGAAGAGGGCATGCAGTGCGATGATGGCAGGGTAACGCGTGACATTGGGATCACGATCTTCTATGTCTATTGACCAATAAGAGGGTGGAGTGGGGAGATGCCACTGGAGGATCTCAGTTTCGTTAATCTCAGATAAAGGCTGGCCGGAATGCATGTGCATGTGTGCATCGTCACGGACATGAAGGGCTGCGGGGGAGGCATATACGGATAGGGGGACGAGGAGGAGAACTAGGGAGAAGAGGTAAAGCGGAACAAGCGGGAGCGGCGTTGAGGAGGATCGCATCGCTAGTAGGAGGAAGAGGGAGAAAAACAAAACAGGTAGATGCGGCGGAAGCGACCTGCTTATGAAGAACACAAGAACACATCTTTATACTACATGACTCATACATGTGACGTCAGCTAACTCGGCATCCTAACGAGTACTTGATCACCGCTCGGCTCGGTGTCAGTAAGCACACCATGCTAATACATTCACGATCCTGACTTTTCTGATGCATATGCTATGCAAAGGCTCTTGCAGACATCTTGACGGACGTAGCGGCCGGATCGCTGTACGAGCTTTTTTTCTTCAACCTCCCGGACACCCGATTAACCATTTGATATCAATTTCATCATACCGACAGTGTCCTCTATGGATTCCTCGTGTTCCAGATGAGTCCCCGCAACGACAAGGGCATTCATCTCACCGAAGAGGTTGGTCAGTCAAGTTGATTACTCGAGCTGTCATCTGACTGATAATCGATTATCTGGCCGACCGTCAGTCGCCGTTCGGCACTCACTCTCCTGGAGCTAGTTCTTACCCGTTGGCGTTGGTATGGATGCAGTCTTTTTCAGCTGACAGCGTGTCCACTGCATCGCAACTGACGATACCGAGGTTTGAAGCCGTTCCAACAACCTGACGGGCCAATGGCTATTCGCCGTCGGAGGATACAGTATCAGGCAAGTCGGTCCATCCTAAATCCGATACGATTCTGCTCGTTGATAGCTGACGCAATGCTGACTATTATCCGCCAGGCGTGACACGTTTGGAATCGCCTCGACACTTGTCTGCGCCACCTGGACGGACTACACCTGTACACGTTGGTCGGTCCTCGTGTACATGTGCTTCTGTTGTACTACAGCCGCCGTCTGCATCTTCGTGTGGAGCAGCCCTACAGGCCGTAATTTCTTCGCCTACTGTGCGTCCGAGAGTTCAGGTCCTGCCTTGACACGCTATCATAAGCATCGCCATCGCAGATATTGCGGGTGCAGCATATTCCGAACAAGCGACGACGTTTGCATCAGTAAGCGCCGGCACCATCAGTTCCTTACTCATACCACGCTACGGGCAGACGGGCTAACCAGAGATGACGACCAGGAACGTGCGATCGTGCTGGCGTCAATGAAGTGAACATCTGTCTATACTTCTTGTTTCGTTGCTCACCTTTGCTACACGCAGCATGTGAAACAATGTAGTGAATGCGTGATGGCCACCACTGTTTTATCCCGTAACGGATACACCTCGATTCAAAACAGACATGATCACGTGTGTTGCGACGCTAGGTATCACCTAGATTGTGGTACCTGGAGCGACGGGAACGCCGCGAAAGAGACAAGGAAACGCCAGAGCGCACATAGGCACTCGACGGGTGATTGTGTTCAAAATCAAGTTTGACACGCCTGGGAGAAAAAGGCTGCCTTGACAAATCCGACATCCAATCTACCAATACACGCAACGTTGAAATCCGAACAAATAAACAAACAGCGGGAGAATTAAACCCATGGTGATACGCGCAGCGTATCAAATGAAGCGTATAAGAGTGGCATGTAGGTTCCAAGAAAATAAAAATAGGGAAAAGGTGGAAAAGGATAGCAACGTCTCACTCGACGAGGGATTATCGGCGATACAGCGGGATCAAAGAACCAGCTCCGACACCAACAGGAATGGGTAAAAGATGGGGGGGGGGGGAGTATTTGAGTGAAAACTCCAGTCTAAGATCCGCTTCGTCAAAAATAGTTCATGTCCATAAAGGCCACCCGGAACATCCCACGGATAGGCTCTTCCGTCGTGCCCAGCATCAGACGGTCCCACGTTCGCTCGGGAGCTTTACTGTTGGTAAAACTGCGGGGGAATAGACACATGAGTATTACTGGGATCGTACGCTGGATCCGGAAGGAGCGGCGGCACGGGTTTCCGATCAGAAAATTTGCGCGTGAGATTCGCGCCCCCCCGCGCAGCGGGTTGCGGTATAGCAGGCGCCGATGTCTGGTACGACGCGGGCCTCGGAGAGGGTGGGCGATACGCCGCTGGATGGTGACCATGCCCCATGGGTCCATAGTACACCTTTGGAGGCGCATACGCCGGCTGAATGCCATAACCATACCCATACCCATGACTGTGACCAGAGGAACTCCCGCTCAAACGACGTTTCTCGAGCATGTCTTCTTGACGTTCGTAATGCTCTGTCGCGCCGGGATCAAACGTGACGGCGACAGCGAGATCGCGCTCAAGACGGGCGCGGCGGCGTTTGCGCATGATCCACGTGACCGCGATCAAGATAAGGGCGAGGACGACGAGACCGACGAGGGTGAACACGCCGCCTTGCATGGAGGGGTTCTGCAGGAATGCCGCGTTGGGAGTAGATGTTGGAGACGCAGCGGGTAGCGTGCTGGTGATGTAAACGACACTAGCGCCTTCAGACGAGGTAAAGACGATATCAGAGTCAGATGATTGGGGGGGCGTCGGATCAGGCGTGTCCGAATGGGTAGGAGTAGACGAGGTTACGGTCGAGCTAGTGGATGATGACGTCGGTCGCGACCTGGTGCTGTTAGCCGAGCGTCATTCGAATTTCGTAAACGCTGACTTACGAGGTAGATGATGGGATAGCACTAGTAGTCGAGCCAGTCGAACTAGTTGGATGTGTTGAAGTGCTGGGTATCGTAGTAGAGGAATGCGCCGACGATGACGGGACGGCCGTTGGAACATCGCCAACGAGGCTGGAGAAACCACCGACGATGACTCCACCACCAGATCCAGATCCGTCAGTGGTTTGCGAGGCCGCAGGCGTTGTTTGACCCCCACCAGGGCTGTCCAGGGCATGAGAACAGTCTCCCTATTAGATAGATGGCACTCACAATAGATTAGTGAAGACTGTTATAAGGCTGTGTTAGACAGAGACCGACAAGAGAGCACAGCGTTGGGGTACTCACCTCCACCGAAGCCCTGCCTTTTATTGAGAAAACGATGGTGGAAACCACGGTGTGCGTCCATGGCTAGCCGTTGAAATGAGCGAGAAAGAAAGAGTGACTTGCAGGTTAAACCAATGGAATCTCAAATTCAAGTTGTTGAGGCTGGCAAAAGAGACTGCATGAAGACGGGGGAGGAGAAAGAATGGAAGGATGGTTGCGTGGAATGCTTTCCCGCCCCACGTTTCATGTTGGCATCGCGACAGCAACTTGTCATATTACTTATACATCCAAGCCTCAAGGCAACACGCGTGCGCCCAAGTGTACAAGGTACAACTTTTGTCACAATAGATCACAAGAAAATACACCATACACCTCCACTTCAACGACTCGACCTTGTCGACAGGCCATAACTCTCTCCTGCCGCTCTCTCCATGATCTCCCTCAGCGGCCCAAGGAGTCGTGTAAAGGATGGCGCATCGAGCGCGGCAACTTTCAGCCTGGTCTGGCTCTGATCAGCCCGGTACACTGCACTCACCGTCGCAGCTCTTGGCTGGAGTTTGAGCAAAGAGAGCTCTTCGCAAACGGATCAATCCAACACCCACGCCAAGCGCAGCAGCTAAAAGCTCACCTCCAAAGTAGTCCCCTTTCTTCAGATGACCAACAGTAATGTCGCGCCATTCATCTTCCTCGCACCGCTGCTTTTTGGTGACAATTGCCTCTCCCTCTTCTACAAAGAAGAATGTATCGCCCATCTCGCCCTGGCTGACAACCGCCTCGCCGTCAGGGTACACTCTGCTCACAAGCGCGTCCGCGATCTTGCTCCTCTCCCCAGGCTCAAGGGAGGAGAGCAGTGGGACCGTGGACAAAAAGTGCTCGTACATGGTCCGTCGCCTATGAGCAGCCTTCAAAATAATAGTGCGGAACGTGATACGATCCAGTGCCCATACGGTCGACGGCTCTATAGCCTGTACGGTCGCCGCACGAGGATGGCCGTACATCAGTGCGAGCTCACCGAACGAATTCCCGGGCTTGCACTCCATGACCTTGCGTCCATAGACCGCATGTTCACCAGGCGGCAGGAACTTGTCAGTTTGGGACGACGGGTTGTCCGTAAGCCACGTCGGTGGCAAGGGTTCGGGATGGATGTAACAAAAGAAAAGTCCGGATTCGACAACGTAAAAATACTCTCCTACATCTCCTTGTCGAATGACCACTTCATCTTTACCGACGTGGTGTTCCTGCATGGCATTCAGCACACCAGTCTCCTGTTCTTCGTCCAGGTCCCGGAATATAAAGTTGTTCGCAATAGACGCCTTGATGCGACGAAGTTGGTCGGGTGTTTTTAGATAAATGGGTAGAGGATCGTCGTGACCACTGTCGACAGCAATGGGCTCTGCGCTGACAGATGTACGACGCGCCAAGATAGTGGCGGAGGGCGTTTGTAGGTAGTCGCTTGCGCCAAGCGGGAGAAAGTTGGACATGGTGGGTGTGGATGTGGCGTCGTACCGCGCAAAAGAGTTGGATGGATCGGCGGAGAGTGGGGAGGTGGGAGGAAGTTCACGCCCGTCGAGCGTGAAGGTGGGTGGCCCTATGCCATTGCTAGCACCAGTGGTATCCATGGAAAGCAATGCATTTCCGGGGACGTTGAGTGTGCCAAACGGACTGGAGAAACTAGGGTGGAATGATGATGTACGGCGCTGTGAGGCGATGTTTGAGAAGGGGGAAACGGGTGTCGGCGTTGCGTTGCGGGGGGCGTGATTTACGGGCGTATCGACGTAGAAATCAGTATGAAATTGCTCCTGTATGGACGAGAGGCCACGGTGGACTAGTGTGTCTCGCGTGCGTGTGCGTTGCTCTTCCAAGCGCGACTGAAACCAATTAGCGCAGAACTGAAGGGCATCTTTTGGCTGCGCACGGTGCACGTCGCGAGTCAAGTCGGCGACGAGCGTATCAAAGGTTGACATCGTCGGGGACAGCGAGGACGAAGACGGAGGCGTGCTGCGATGTTGTCTTTCTTTTATAAGTATATGGGAGTTGCAGAAGTACGGCCACTAGCAACGGAGTCTCACGTTCACAAAGGTAGTACAACGCCGATAGTACACAACACATCGATCGAAAATACAACAAAAAAGTGAAACAAGGTGCATGACAAGAAAAGAACCCCCTCCAACTAAGTAGAGATCATCTGGGGTGCTGGTACTGTGCAGGATACCCACCACTTCCGTAGCCCTGCTGGCTGGCATGCACCGCTTGCGCCTGTGCATGAGCATGAGCAGCCTGAGCCTGCGCGTGAGCATGGGTACTTTGTGCCTGCGCCTGAGCATGGGCATGGGCTTGTGCTTGCGCCTGTGCTATTACCTGAGCCTGCTGTATCCGCGCCGCGTCCTGTGCGGCAAACATTGACTGCGGGTGAGGAGCGTACCCGGGCTGCTGAGGAACGACCTGTTGTCCTGGCTGCTGAACTATTATTTGCTGTGGTTGCTGTGCTGGTTGCTGCTGTTGTACTTGCGGTTGTGGTTGATGGTGTCCATGTGGGTGTGGATGAGGGAAGTTGAATTGTGGGGGCGGCATCGATCCGGGTGTCGGAGATGGACCATATGAAGGGCTGACTGTAGATGTGAAATAGGGGTGCGATAACGCTTCTGTAGCGGTGATTCGCTTGCTCGGATCGAATTGGAGCAGACGCTCAAGCAAGTCGATCGCTAAATATCAAGTCAATCAAGGACCTTTTTGTTTTCCAACGTGAAGACGTACCCTGAGGTGACGCTTTGGGAAGGACCTGTTGGAAAGATAGTTTGGGGTACTTGGGGTATTGCTTAATTGTAATCTCTGGCTGTTGGGTTGTGAGATGGCGACAGAAGCTTGGCGCAACGATCGCCCACGTACAGAGTCAGTGGCTATCTTCCTCAGCACACGGTCATCTGGGGTGCCTATAATCCGCATGATATGGAGTAGCTGATCTTGGTTATCACGACCACGGAACAGCGGTACACCCGAGATCATCTCTGCAAATATACACCCGCAAGACCAAACATCGATGGAGGTATTGTACGTCCGCGAACCCAAGAGGACGTCTGGAGCACGGTACCACAGGGTAACAACCTAATGTTTAAGTTCAAATTGAAATCCAGCGTGCAAATTTCCGACACATGCCTCGTTCGAAAAGGTGTTGACGGGAACACCAAAGGCCCGTGCCAATCCAAAGTCACCTAGCTTCAGCTCCCCTTTACGATTAATAAGGAGATTCTGAGGCTTGAGATCGCGATGCAAGACACGGTTCTCGTGACAGAAAGAGGTGCCCTTCAAGAGTTGGTACATGAAGCTTCGAACCGTCGCGGGGTCAAGAGCGCCGCGGTCACCGTGTTGATCCATATACTTCTTGAGATCTTGATCACAGTACTCGAAGATGAGAACAAGTTTCGTCTCTGTATGAATAACGTCGTGAAGGCGCACGATGTTGACGTGCTTCAGCTCTTTCATAAGGGAGATCTCCCGGATGGCAGTGGATGGTGTGCCTTCCTCTGCGTCCAAGTGGATCTCCTTCAGAGCGACGATCTCGTTTGTGGTCCTCGAGCGGCCCTGCATCAAAGATGATCAGGAGAAGATTTGAGAAAGCGAGCGGGCGCTATATACCTTGTACACGGTGGCATATGTGCCCTCACCTATAGCGGAATTCATGAGCGCGATAGGCATTGAAAACAAAAAAGACGACTATACCCAATTTCTCTAGCTATTCCAAGTCAGTACAGAAGCATGGCGAGACGACAATTGGTGCTCACTTGGATGTAGTTCATGTTGAGATATGAGATCTGGAGAAAAGTTGGTGTTACCAACTATCGAGATTACTGCAAGCTATGCAAACGGTACCGCCTAGAAGGGAGGCAGTCGATTTTGAATACTGTACAAGAACAGAACAGAAATTGGTGGGGATCTGGCAGTCCACGGCAAAGTCACCGATCAGGCAATACACAATTTTATGCAAGTCTCGGACTCTTTCCTACACTAATCAAACTTGGTGCTCGAAACTCGTCCCCCTCAAGGCGCATACTCTTTCTCAAAAAAAAAAAAAGTCGGGCAGGCCGACGCCTATGATGGACTCTGCGCCGAAATCAAAAAAAGCGCGTACAAAATCCTCCACGCGGAAGAAGAACGTGCCCACGTCCCAACCTGCTACCGACGAAATACTGATAGAAAATGACACCGTGACCGTGGTGAGCATACCCGAGTATTTGGACCAGTCACCTCTCTTATAGTTGCAGATCGCACCCAAGAATACTCGCTATGTCGAGTCCTCGGCCCTGGCCATACATTCTGGCGCGGAACTCGGGCAGGATCAGGCTCTCGAAGATCTTGCAGCGTGTCAAGTCGAGGGAGCTCTCGATGCCGATCTTGCCGAACTCAGTCTGGGTCAAAGGTTGTCGGCACTGAGTGGCGCTCGTGCCGAAGACAAGGCCTCAGATTCCGACGACGACGCACAAGCTGCCACGTCTTCGAAGCCAGACAAACGGCCAGATTCCTCCAATGTCGTACCTGCACATTCGCTTACACGGACACTCATACAAGCTCTACATTCATCTGACTCGCGTCTTCTGGAGACCTGCCTAGCACACTCTGACACGGTGCTCATTCGAAATACCGTGAGACGGTTACCTCCTCAACTTGCGCTCCCGCTTCTCTTAGCTTGCATGGAAAGATTAGGAAGGGGCGCGAGAGCAGCGAATATGAAGGGTGGCGGTGGTGGTGCTAGTTCACAGAGGGGCATGGTCTTGATTAATTGGATAAAAGCGACGCTGACTGTGCACAGCGGTCATCTTATGACAGTGCGTTCAAGTTGTTTGCGTGACTGGTGCTCAAACTCACTAATTCCAGATGCCGGACTTGGTCGCAAGACTGGCTGGTCTGCACGCGACATTGACGACGCGTTTGGCACTACATGAAAGCTTGTTGACCTTGAACGGAAAGCTTGATATGGTGCTGTCACAGATTGAAATGCGATCTTCCTCGGCCCCCGCGTCATTGGTATCAAAAAGCCGCAATCTCACCCATCCAGATAGTGCCCGACGACCAACTCGATACGTGGAAGGGGAAAGCGAAGAAGAAGGGGATCAGATGAACACAGAACCCCCAATAGAGAGTGGCGACGAAGAAGGTAGCGTAGAAGACGTCGAGCTGGGAGGAGAAAGCGAAGATGCTGAGGATGAGGTCGAGGCGGAGGTCGACTCGGAGGAGGAAGAGGGGGATGTAGGAGAATCTGGCGATGACAATGAATCCGATGGTAGTGGGCCTCCATTGAATGAATTCCCTGACGAGGATGAGGATGAAGACTATGACGATGGGAGCGAATGACGACCAGCGTAGCCCATATATTTCAACCAGTTCATTGCGGTTAAATCGCGTGCAATCAAGATAGGTAGATACTTTAGTGGCTAGGTCCGACATTGATATCATGAGGGATACACAAAGGAAGGTATTGAATACTCATCTACTCCTCTATCCAATCATCCCTCCTCACCCGTGCAACATACCGTTTGACCCATGTTGGCCGTTGAGCATGTTGAGCCTGGAGCTGTTGTCCAAACGCGTAACTCCGTTGCTCTTCCTCGCTTGGCACCTGCTCATCGTTTCTCACGTCCACATCTCGCTCCATAGCGTTCATTTCCGTACGCAATCGACTTTCCCGCTGACGAAGGACAACCCTTCTTCGGTTATACACTTCTGGGTGCAAGGTAACCAAGAGGAGAGAGAAGAAAGACATCATTTTGCGAGAGAAACTCGGCGGTTCAAGAACTAGCGCGGTTTGTTGCAGGGGCCACAGTAGTTTGTTCTCAGAATGGACATTTGTCAAAGCGAGGCTATCCACGATCCCATTGGATTGCCTTGGTATTGGAGGTCCTTGCATTTGCTGGGCGTTACGGATGGGTTCGGTGTTTGGAGTGTGAGCTGGTGGCCGTTGAGGATTGCGTTCTCCAACGGGGTCGTCCTGACCAACGGGAGCAGCATCAGCAGCTCCTCCGGCTTGCGCGCCATTCACTCCAAGCCCTGCGATATTCTCGGGAATCCTGTCTCCTGGCCGTAGAATAACGATGCGGACGTGGGTCCACATTTCGTAAATAATCCACGCAACAAGACACAGTCCGATCAAGGGCTTGCGCGTCGGGGAAAAGAAATAGAGCAGGAGCACCGTCCGAAAAACGACCATTAACAGAGGAGCAAGGAGCGCGCGCATGGGTATCTCTCTAAAAACATTTCCTTCGGCCTGCTCCGGGTTGGCAGGTGCTCCGGCGGCGTCCTGCTGGACGGTGACGCCGATATTGGCATTTGGCACTGCTCGGAGAGGCGGAAGACCAAGCTCTTGGAGGAGATCATTCACATGTGGGGGAACCGACGGAACGTTCGAGGCCGAGGAGGTAGGCGTGGGCAACGGTCTTGGTGGAGGTAAAGAGAGGATAGAGAGGGTATAGGTGAGAACATGGAGAGCATGCAACTGCAAAGGGGAAGGTGTACCCCTGGGAGTTTGAAGGGATAAATATCGTTTTCCGCTATGAGCACAGTTAGAACAAGGAGATATATCACAAATAAAATATTCATACTCGATGGTGGTGA
>JBBPMD010000756.1:0-14372 GCA_038090095.1 Zangia roseola | reverse complement strand
ACTTTTCATACTTAGCATAATCCAGACACGTCGCATTTCGCCTTCATTTCCTTCAAGTTTTATACTTGGATAAATCCGCCGGAACGCACCGTACTACTAGTTCAGCCGTGCAGAGATCTATCTAATCAGATTTGCAGTGGTTCGGCAAATTATCAAGAATTAGTACAGCACGATAACCATCTGTACCAAGTGTTTTCGTAACTTCCGTCTGCCCCAGTTTTTCTCACGAGTAATCTGTCTCTCGATGACGCCCAATACCACTTCTTCATCCAATTTCTACGCTCTACTTCAAATTCCCCGAGATGCATCGCCCAACGACATCAAACAAGCCTACTACCGCACGCTTTTGCGTCTCCACCCTGACAAACAGCGGGCTCGACCATGTTACTACAATGCGGCGCATGACAACCGCGACGACCAAGCAGTCTCAGATCCGGGTCGACGACCGGCGCACGACGCAGAGTCATCACCAGACACGATGACAGTCGACATGGCACTCCTGAAAGAGGCGTACAGCACGCTTTCAGACGCCAACTTGCGCAAGGCGTACGATCGCGACTTGAGGCGCGAGGAACAGCAGAAACGCACAGGTCCGAGACCGGCGCAGGTCGTCTCGCTCGAAGAGTTTGTCATGCTCGCATCCGGGAACTCGGAGGAGGAGCAGGCATGGCGGTATGGGTGCCGGTGTGGTGGTGTGTATCACATCACGCAGGGTGATTTGGAGAGCGGGACGCATCTCGTGGGGTGTGAGAGCTGTTCGGAGGTGATATGGGTCGGATATGAAGAGGCCGTGACGGAGGACGAGGATGGTTAAGGGGTGTAATAGGTATGCACCTCGATTACTATAATTCTACACGTTACTGAACGATGCGTTGTTGCCCGCTGGCCGAATTGGGGTCGCAGCGATGGGTGACGGCAAACCTCCTGTTATAACTATCATCGAGCTGCCTGGAGCGCGGAAGGCGACAAACAAGTACTCGCGGACAAATGGGGCGACAATAATTCAATTAATCGATGACCAGGATCCCAATACAAGCTTTTATCATATCAACAAAGTACCCATCATCAATCGGCGCCCATGGCATCCGAATCACCGGCGTCCGTACTGACCTCAAACTCAGATTCACCGGGGACCGTGTTCGTTTTCACCCATTCATTATAAAGCGTATCGCGAAACGAGCGAGCGATTGCTGTCACAACGGGCCATGGGACGGCGTTTCCAATATGACGATGCATCTGGCACCAGTGAGCTCAGGAGGTCAACGAATAGCGATCGACGGGGGTACGTACGGTCACAACATTGTTATTTTTTGCGTGGAATACGAAATGATCTGGGAACCCTTGCGAGCGGGCGAGTTCCCTTACTGTCACGATTCGTCTGCTCTGAAACCCCAAGTCAGACGATACGCCCCATCCGATGAAGTGTTAGGCATACCTTGTAATGTATCACGCGAGATTGCTTTGCGGTTGGGTCCACGTTCGTAACCGTGGTTTGGAACCATCCGTCTCGTGGGATGCGTCCGTAAAGCCCTGAATGGTGGTCATACAAATGACCTGAGCACGTATTGCCCGTTGCTGCTCACCAGCTCGGAAGCCTGCCTTTGCGACCGACGACGCAGGATTTGCAAATTGCCACTCCCAGAGATCGGGTCTCAAACCTATTTGAAAGCGTTAGCCAAAGCCGATTATAAATATGACGCAAAACGTCTTACTCCGATAGTCCGCATCAGCTTCGACAGGAATCTCGATGACTCTGGGTTCACGAAGAAGGGCTCAGTCTATCGCAAATGACCCGACCGCAATAGTTACCTTTCCACTTTTTTGGGATCGTATGTGCGAGTGTAATGTTGGATGTCTCGTGTCGGTCGGGCGCGGCACTTCGCCTGGAATGCTGTCCGCGGCGCGTGTCCGTACTCAAAGTTGGACCCGTTATAACCACACCACGGGTCCTTTTCGCGGCACTCCTTGAGGCGACGCTCTTCCATCTGACGCCTGTTGAGCTCTTCCTTGGGATGTTTCCTGTGAGGAAGGTCGGTGCCTCAGGGGGTCCGCATATATGAGGACATGTCATACCATTCAAATTTGGGAAGATCGCTGATCGCATCTTGTATGGATACATATCGGTGCGGCGCGAAGCCTGGGAGGGTGACTATCGGACTGAGTGTAATTCCCTCTGGAAATTTGATTTCCAAAGCGTCAGTAATAGGGAAATCATGAGTCGGTTGAGGCAAAGGGGGTAATTCTAGACCGCGTTTAGCAGCAATAAGGAAGAAACGGACACGCGATTGTGGCGTTCCGTAGTGCCCAGCCTGAAGGAGACCACAGCGAACTTGGTACCTGTGCAGTATCGACATCAGTACTGCGAGCGAGCCTGCCGGGATAGACTTGCCCCATATCGAGAAGGGCTGCCATGACGAATTTTAGACCGCCCACCGGAATTCCTCCCTTGACCGCATGTTTGCTAGTCTGACGTGCACGGAGGTTGAACTGTAGGAAGCCTCGAACGTTTTCGAATATACAGTATGAAGGTTTGAGGAAGTCAACGAGGGAAAGGGTGGTGAGGATCAGGTTGCTTTTACGATCGGTCGCTTTTTGAAACATGTTTAGAGTGGAGTGGGGCTGGCTATCGACAGTTAGAAGGAGGTCAGAATATTAAAGCGTGCACGCGAGGCCTTACCAAGGAAACCCCGCGACCAAGCAGTCAATATCACCGGGCTTCGGGGGCAGGGGTAATGGATCGCCTTCGATGGACACCAACGGGTCAGGATTCTTGTTTTCGTGCGTCAGAACCGCGTGGTTGAGGACCAGATTAGTACATTGGTTGTACACTTTGACGTCCGGTGACGCATTTTTCCTGATGGTTAGCTCTAGACAAATTCGAGGGTTGATATTGTCCAAACTGACTGTAGCGTCTTTGCCGCACTCGGGGAAATCTCCACGGCATGTGTTAGCTTGAAGCAGCCTACTTCTTCCATGGCTAGTCCAAACGTGCCAGTTCCGGCAAAGGGATCGAAGATACGCAAGGGCGTCCGAGCCTTCTCTTGCAAGAATTTCTTCATCCCATTAAATTTCTGCAGTTCTTTCTTCATGCACATAGGACAGATGAGTAGGTCATCCCAGCGCATGCGACGTCTATCCTCATCATTCCACGACCTGACTCCCAGCGAAGGAAAGCTATATTTGAGGTAAAAGTGGTTTGGGGACATGGATAGCCACTTGTCCAGGTCGGGCATACTATCTCCTTTGACCACCACAAAACATACCCCGATTAAGTCATTGACAGGAGTTCTCATCTCATCGTTCGTCAAGAACAGATGCCTCTGGACGCAAGGACATGAACGAGTGGCAACGGTTCCCGTACACAACCACTACCTACCTCGTCCTTCAGCACCGCGTCCGGCCGACTTCCAACCTTGTCCGTCCGCCCAAGGAGCCGGACGACCACCTGAACGTGGTCGCTCGAACGGCCATGGATGAATCTGATGATCTGTCCAATATGACAGGGTCCTTCCCCTGCCTTGATGAACACAAAATCATCCACGTGATACTCAATGGCGTGTAATCGTATGCCACGATGTACTTTGGCCACCTCCGCACGTTCATCAGACTCGTTATGTAAGTCGCATACGGGGCAATTCTCCGGTGGCGGCTCTTCCCCGTAGGAGGTCAGCGCATCCATGTCGACATTCGTGAATGTTCCTTCACTCGGATTCCATAGATATCTGTGGCTCCTCGTTAGAATCAACCAACCCCACAGGAAGGCTCGCACCTGTAAAAGAAGTCGTATGTTGAGACGTCTTCGAGGGACTGGTTGGGCTTGATATATCGTACTTCCACTTTGCCAACAATGTGCTTTAGCTTCTGTGTATCACACAGGTTTGTCAGAAACAGTTCCTGGGGGTTACCTAACTCTTGCAGAAGCGTCTTGGAGCTGTGTTGAAACCACTGAACATGGATAGTCTCATGCCCTTCATGCATGTGAATGATTCTGGCAAACCTGACGAGAACATATTGGAGAGGACAAAAGATAAGACTTGGTTGCTTACCAGAAGTAATTGGCGAGGGTGTCCGACAGAGGAAGATCATCGGGGTGTGGCGGAACATCTTTGCCTGAATAAAACAAGACGGTGTCTCCAATCTTCCAACCCCCTTAGCGGACCGAAGAGTATGAGATATTACGCCCATACCTCATATTTCAACCCATCTATTAGAATGTGGTTTAACCAGCGTGATCGCCCCATTCTTTGATCGGGTCGATACTGAATAAGTCGGCGGGTTTGCGTCCGTATCAAAAATTGTTGGAGCCGGAGAAAAAGTCCCTCCTTCGGTTTTTCGGGCTCGGGTCGAGGGCGGGATGCAACGATCCAAATATCTTTGAACAACCCTTCGGCCAATTGACCAATTCGTCGGGTCACATGAGTACCGTTTTGTACGCGCAGTACTGCTCGATCAATGTCCCCGTTATAACCTTTATAGTCAACTCGGACGATACGTTTCCTTGAATCTGTTTCTTCTTTGCTCTTTGCTGGAGCCTTGAATATGACAGGACGCTGGCCATAAAGAAGGCGGCGGACGAATATGGACTCGCGAAGGCCATCCCCATCTGGGACAGTTTCTAGCGTTTCGCGTAGTTGTGCGACCTAAGAGAAGACTTAGCGATCGTTGATCCGGACGGAACGCACTCACAGCATCCCACAGCTCAATTTCAGTCAGGGGTTTACCAAAGACCTCGATTTCTTGATATTCTCGTTTGAAATCCTCATACTCTTGTTGAGGGTTACCTGCAGCGGAAGATATCACGTGTCGCAATATCGTCTGTACCCTCCAATAAGGACGAAAGGTGCTGCGGTATCTCTTGTGCGGGTTCGGGTGATCGAGTTCATATACCGCATGCTCCGTTTCGACGAAGAACGGGCTTTTCGTGTCAGTGTACAATACGTCGAACACCAGATAATCACACACCAGCCTTCTTCCCAATATCTCGTAAAGCATCGGATGATGCGAGATAAGCGGACATACTGAGGCTCATCGGGCTCGTAGCCGAGATCATCATCTTCGACCTCATCCTCATCTGTGTCATAGGCCGCGACGGCAAAACCGGCACCGAAAATGTGACGATTACCAAATTCAGCGTCAAGGGGATCAAGCGTCACCATTTTGTTCTCCTCATGAGAGTCGAAGAATGTGAAATGCGATAGCTTGCGTTCCGGCTTTTTGCCATCATCCAGGGGAACCGGTTCTTCTCCAAAGATGAGTAGATGGGCAGTTTCCAAGACCTCGTACGGTCGTGATTCGTATTTCGGTACTAACGAAAAGGGGTGTCAAAGGGGTACGAGAATGAACCGGTTTGCGACGCACTCGGCCATGGAGCAGCATCAAGATTGCGGGGACGTTTCGCGCTCTATAAAAACACGCGAGTTGGTTAGGTTGGAGAGTGAGTGGACGGAGGAATTGAGCACGTACTACTTCGAGGACCGCATCACCGTTATCACCGCGATCGCGCTTGCGACTACTACTAGAAGCATCTGACGTCGCTGAATCGTCCACTTCATCGGGAAAAGACACAGCCCAAGCGCTTGGTCGGGCCCCGCGTCGACTTGGGCGAGCTACCTGATTGTTGGTGAACATTGGGTGTGGCACTGCCACTCGCGTGCTCTATGCTAATACATAGGCACCCAAGTCACTCATGGCACGATCCGTCCTCATTACAGACCCAAGACAGCCAGATAATGAAAGCATAGACGCAAAAACAAATTCTCGGCCCAGATCAGTCCCAGTGATGCTTTGAGGAGTTGGAGCTTTCTCTTCGTGCCATCAAGATCGAGAAACTCGACCAACTCTGTTGGCACTCCTATCAGACAGGGAACTGCAGGATGGAACTGCATCGCTGGACGCGGCCTGAAGCGCTCGAAATGCGCCGGTGTCGGTACTGTATGCCATACAGTCGCGTGTACCACTGATTCGTAGGGATATGCCAGTAGCCCGTACCTTATAGTCCCCGCCGTAGAGTGGTCCTGTTCTTGCGTGCCCGCCGTTCTCAGTGTTTCCGCCGTTGGCCACGGCCGGTTTCCACAGAGTCATATTCCGTCCACACGAATTACACAGGCGACACAATTGCTATAGAGATATCTAGCCAGACAAGTCCACTAATTCACAAGTCTAAGTAGCGTACAGCTTCAGAGTAGATGAGGACTACGTGCGGAATCAAGGTATTACATTGCAAGTGCTGAGGCCAGAGGATTTGCTTCCCGGTGTACGAGGATAGAAACAAGGATTACGGTGCCACATTTGACCAAGAACTGTATTCACCATGAATACAGCGCGCATTCAACCAAGTACAGGACTGACCGAATTAAGATATGCTCAAAAGCCAGGGACTTGAAGAAAGCGTTCAAATATTTACTTGGCCGAGACAGCGGTAACGTTAGGCGCTTCGGGTCCGGCGAGCGCACCTTCCGGGATGGCACCAGGGGCTGTTGTTTCCCCGACTTGATGGAAGTCTGGTAACGATGACGTCAGTCGAATGATTGTCCACAGAGATAAACTGACCGAGAATCTCGCTGTACATCATGACCTTCCAGGTATCCACGGGAAGGTCGGCATCATTGAAGCTCCAATCAAATTGTTCTGCAGCTTCCGGCTCATCGGTAGGGTCGTGGTACGGTGCGACATATTCATGTGTAAGAGACTTCGAGGCATTTATACGTTTTCGGGGGTCAAAGACCAACATCTTCTCCAAAAGATCCAGTGCTGTGAGCAGGTGAGATAGGCTGCCCGAGGAAGTAGGCAACCACGACGAACCATCCTTGTCTGCAGTTCTGAGCTTTTGACTAAAGGGGACGCGCTCGCGTTTGGGAAGGCTTTGGACGAATCTTAGCGTCTGGAGATGACAACGTGAGGATTGGATACTCTTAGAGAGAAATAAGAAAACTGACATTCTCACTGGCAATGGTTTCAATGACATCATCGGGGGGCGTCCCTAAGAGCTCCGTGATGATGGAGAACTGGTTGACATCTAGGTCCGGGTGAGTAATGCTCAACGGAGACAGACAGACACGTACGATCTTTGCCAGGAAACAATGGTTTCCCCTCCAACATCTCAGCAAATATGCACCCAGTACTCCAAATATCAACAGCCACATCGTACTTTTGCCATGTCAGCATGATCTCAGGGGCACGGTAATATCTCGTCGAGACGTATCCTGTCATTTGTGGATCTTGAATGCGTGCTAGACCGAAGTCGCATATCTGCCACGAGTCAGCCTATTAGAGATCAGGTCGAGTTGAAAGCGAACCTTGAGGTCGCAGTTTTCGTTGACAAGAATATTACTTGGTTTCTGACGAGGGTGGTGAGGCACGACAAGGGAACTGGATGTCACGACTCACCAGATCACGATGGACGACCCCGGCAGAATGAACATATTTGAGACCACGCTAGGGTGCTTTGAATAAGCTTGGCGACAATACAACACACACACTCACAAGAATCTGGTACAAAAAATATTGGATGAATTGTTTCTCCAGCGGACGTGACGTCAGCAGCCGGTGCAGATCGGTGCCAAGAAGTTCGGTGACGAAGTATCTGCGAAAATAAGATTAGGTGTTAACTGGGTGGCCGGGAGCATATTGTGGAGCTCACAAGTCTTCCAGGGGCGAGATGAACACGTCACTCAGACTGATGATCTAGGAAGCCCAGGTGGATTTCATGTGAAGGGACGGATGGATAATACAAAGCACCTACGTTCTCGTGCTGTATGTGTTTCAGCAGCTTGAGTTCACGATACGTCCGTTTACTCAGGACGGGCGTGCTGAAGGGTTTCATGATCTTCTTGATCGCGACGGACGAGCCGGTCAGCTGGTCCTTGGCGGAACTAGACACACTTGAGCAAAGGGTAACAAGCCACGAATGGGAAAGACTGGTACCAGACGAGGCCGAAAGCCCCTGGCAGAAATTCGGTGAGTGAGAAACGCGGGGATCGAGTGAGCAAGCGCACCCATTCCTACGGGCTGTAGGTCGACATAACGCGTAGTCACCTAGAATCGATCTGAATCGCAGGGTATCCAGAGTATTTGCGATGCAGGAGACACACCTCGAAGGACGTGCCGAATATACTAAGCTTGACGAAGGACATGGTGATGATGGTACTTTGGGAAAGATGGCGGGAGATGGGATGATAATAAGGTAACCCTGGCTCCAGTACTAAGTTTAATAGTTTGACCGGCGTGTCTGAGGTCCTCCTCTATGTGATACTTATGCCTCACATCGTCGTCCTCGACTTCATCCTTGTCGAAATTCGCATGCAAATTAGCGGGCGCCGCGATTAGCGTAATCGTTACTAGACACGCATAGCATTCTCAGGCCTGTCCGTTTCCACCCACACCTGCTAACATATACCACATCTCTACCATGTCTTTCATCCGTGCTGCTACAGTAGCACGCTCGGCAGTAGGTTTATCTTACGGCGCTACCTCACAGGTCTCATCTCCGTATCCCAGGCGAGGTTTTACTCTACAGAAGCACCCGCAGCCAAAAAGTCTGCTGGGTCTCGATACCTCATCCCCGTCGCCGGTGCTTTGGGTGGTTGGGCCTTCTACGAATATTACCTCAAGGGTGAACCAGAGCAAGTCAAGGCGAAAAAGGTCTTGACCAGTCCTCTGGACCCTAACAACTTTGTCGACTTCAAGCTCAAGCGCGTCGAGCCATACAACCATAACACCTCCAAGTAAGTGTCATCCCGGTATGCCACACAGACTTACATGTGGGAATGACAGGTTTGTCTTTGACTTGGGCGAAGGGAAGGCTTCCCTCCTCCCCGTAACCTCATGCGTATACATCAAGGCTGAAGATTTCAAGGATGCCAACGGAAAGCCCCAGCAACGGCCTTATACCCCAATCTCTGCATCGGATTTAGAGGGGGAATTCACCTTCATCATCAAAAAGTATGAAACCGGCAACGTCTCCAAGTATATCCATTCTTTGAAACCCGGTGACACTCTTGCCGTCAAGGGACCACTGCCGAAATGGCCTTGGAAGAGTAATCCCCCCTTCGTTCTCTGTGTAACCGACGTCAGTTGAACCCTTGGTAGTGAACGAGCTCGAGGAAGTTGGTCTCATTGGTGGCGGGAGTGGCATGTGAGTCCGCAAGCACGACGTTATACGCCATCTGACTGTCGTCTCCAAGTGCCCCTCTGTATCAGGTTCTGCAACACGCACTTACGGATAAAACCAACAAGACCAAGTTCAAGTTGATCTTTGCCAACGTGACCGAAGCAGATATTCTCCTTCGGGAAGAGTTTGATGCCATGAAGAAGAAGTACCCGAACAACTTTGATGTTATCTATGTGCTGGACAAACCTCCCGCAAACTGGAATGGTGATTAAATATGCTTCCTGCGTGAGGATGACGCTCATAGTGTACTTTTGGGATCAGGACCAACCGGATACGTGAATGCCGATCTCATCAAACAACATATCGCCTCTCCTTCTCTTGGCAACAAAGTGAAGGTCTTTGTTTGTGGTGAGTAATCTTGCTGTAAGGTGGGTGGGTTGAAGTCGACGAGGATCACAGGACCCCCGGGCCAAGTCAATTCTCTCGCTGGCAAAAAGGAAGGCCCATACAAACAAGGAGAGCTGACTGGCGTCCTCAAGGAACTTGGATACACTGCGGACCAGGTTTGTCTACATGCAGGTAACACGACACACTGCTCACGCTTATTGCTCTAGGTCTACAAGTTTTGAGCGCGACTTCTCCGGCAACAGTAAAATACAGAGTCACTGAGTAGATTACATAATCCGTGCTACGCAGTGAATAGAGTGACGCGTGCTTTGATCAAGTCTGTAATCTACTTCGAGTTGCTCCTCCTGTTCGTGTGGATGAGCCAGATATCTTGATCGTCCTTGACTCATTCAACACTTTCTAACTTTTGCACGCGATCAGCTGGTCGATACTCTCCTTGCAGCTTGTGCAACTACGGACCTACAGTATGGACTACAATGATCCAAAGCAACTGGCTCGTGGCTTGCCGTCGCCGCCTCAGCCTACATCATCTGCAAGCGCTTCCAAGGCACCGAGCACTGTGCCAACTACCAGCTTCTACGCATCAAAGCCCCCACCACTCCCGTCTCGAAAGACCATCGGCTCAGCTCATACGAAGATCGTTCAGCCCAGCACACCACCCCCAGTGTATGGGAAATCGGACGGGAGCCCTTTTCGCGAGCCGCAGCTCGTTGAGGAGGCACCTGCCACCAACGATTCGGTACCTGGCCTTTTGCCGGCTGATGGTATCCAGGCTACCTGGGGCCCTCAAGTCGACGATCCTTGGGCAGGAACGCAGGGGTGGGGCACCTCTACGGATACCTGGAAGACAGAATCGACACCTTGGGATGGCACTTGGAACCAACCATTTGAGTCCTCGTCGCAAGGTCCCAGCATCGATGGCCGTCAAAAGTTTGAAGAAGAGCATTGGTGGGATGCCTCCGTTCGCGATATGCACAAACGACCAGGACCAGGAGTATTGCCACCATACTTAGCCGACCTTTTACACAACCCCGAACATTCTTTGTTCTCAGTCAGCACCGACCCGCCAGATCACAAGCCATTGGCTTCATCTTCTCAAGACGGCGATCCGGGGCCGGGATTCCAGCCACCTTCTCTGGATGACCTTACATACTCCATACCCCATCCAAACGCGTACTATTGTAGGAAGCACAATGGTTGGGTCCTTCTTCAATGGAAGCTTTCAACGATGCTACCTCCCTTGGCAAAATCATTTGTCCCCGATTCAGAAACTCCGTTCCCAGACCTTGCGCGCCGCAAACGGACGACGTCATGCGTTGGGGAAGGAGAGCAACCTTTTGGACAAACAAACATAACTCACCACTTCCATCGCTACGAAAGAGCCGTAGATGCATTGAAACTCGACCCTCCTTTGCGCCGCTCGGAATGGGAGATATCCATACAGAAGAAACAAAAGCGGCGGAAAGTGACGTCACTCGACTTGAATGCAATTTCGCTCGATAAAATGTCAGATGATACGATGGAAGACGCGACTCCCGAGGAGGAAGGCGACTTGTTAGACCTCTATGTCTGTTGCCAATGTTCGCTGTATTGCATTGTTTCCGAAGTCATTCCTGGTGTTATACCCGTCAAGTATATCGAAGAATTTATACGAGAGAGATGGGATAACCCGGCCCCTGGTCGTAACCGAGAAGAATCTGTCGTTTCCGGGTTGGAGACCTTCCTGGTGTACGTCCACTCTTTCAAACTGCACTGCAACTTCGCTCACCAGATGTAGTATTGTCGAGAACAAACTATGGAGGGGAGAAAATCGAGGCATGACGATTTCTCGGCCAGTGTTTCAACGAAAGATTGGGTGGTCATCCGTAGTGTGAGGATAACGTTCTTTTTTTTTTCCTGAATCTGCTCATGCGATCCACGTTGATAGCCGTGGTGTTTTTGACCATTTGGGTTTTGTGATCGCTGAAACAGTCACTCCAAGCGGGGTGAAAGATACTTCTATCACACCCCCTGATACGGATCCAGAGACCCCGGAGGGCTGGCAGAATAGTAGAAAGCTTCTTCGCTTTTGGGTGGAGGCGGGCGCTTGGCTGCTCGACTACCAACGCCGAAACTGTATGGGTTACCCAGATTGCCTAGACGCGCACTAAATTTTGCCACAGCGATTGCGCTCAAACAGTACACCTGTGCGAGAATATGGGTGAAATTGGATTCCGTTCGTGAGATGTACCAAATGGGCATCGGAGCACACCCCGTACAAAGTATGTTTAACGTTGTCTCTTCTGACTATTACATCGCTCATGGGATGCACAGTCACAAGATTATCGAAGCTGCCCGCGTTCATAGAATATGAACCTATTCAGCGTGCTATCAACGCTCTAGGATTGACTCCCATGACATATTCAACAGGTGGGTCGCTCTCTGCCATGGGCCCTTCTGTGTTGAACCACGAACTTCAGAACTCTTGGGATTTGCATACCTCGCACAATGTCGATGCGACCCTAGACAGACACCGTATTACTTTACTCAATTTTATAGTATCATCCAAGCGATTCAAGAGTTTGGCGATATTCCTTCTCAGGAGCTGCAAAATCTTGTTCTTCAAGAGCGTAGTCGGAACCGGTACACTGAAGAGGATCGTTCTCGCGCTATCGCAATTCTTGGTTTCGGCAAGGACAACCTGTTGCGTTTAGATTACGAGGATGACATCGAAGAAGAGTTCTTGGCTGGCGCGTGGAAGGATTGCCTCAAGAGAGCCTGGAGAGATCCTAAGGATGGCGCGCAGCGACTGAGAGACGCTAACGATGCGTTCAGAATCGTGGCAGAATCAAGGGGCAGCGCGAACTTATGGAAATTGTGGGAGGATGCTACGAGGGACGGTATGGATCCAAGTCGGGCATATAGCATCCTAGGAGCCCTACCGGAGACGGATGATGTGATGCTGATGACCGTCTTCATGGTGCAGGTGTGTGACGTTCTTGATACACCATACCCTAATACAACGTTTACTAGATGGCGGACCAACCACACCAGGCCGATCGAATCAAAGAAGCCCTACTTACACTTGCTGAGGCCAGGGACAGCGCGCGGTTACGAGCTTTTCTGGAGAGCGGACAAGACGGTAAGTTTAATTTCCGCGATTTGAGCATGACAATGTCATTCCATCTTTCGATTAGTGGGTGAGGTGGCGCCAGCGAACCGACCCGAGTTTCCCAGGGGACTCAACCAATTGGGCAACACATGTTACTTGAACTCTCTCTTGCAATACTTTTACACTATCAAAGAGCTTCGAGATGCTGTCGCGCCATTGGCAAACATGAGTGACAAGGTGCTAGAAGACGAGAAGTACTCGGATGATGATCTGAAAAGGCACCGTGTTGGTGGACGTCTAGTCACGAGACGGGAGATTTTTCGATCAAAGAAGTGTAAGCATCTCCGTGGCCTAAGAGACGTCGTCATTTTGACAGTACATCAGTCGTCAGTCAGTTAGCCAATTTGTTCTACAGCCTCGAGCATGCCGAGGAGCCTTCTGTCACGCCTACATTAGATCTCGCCAAGCTTGCTCTCGTGACTTCTCGAGATGAAGAGGATGAAGAGGTCGAAAGTCGAGCAACCGACTCTTCGAATGACACGGATGCGACGCTTGTGGAAGATTCCCAGTCTCTTGGCCGCCTTGCCAGTGCGGACTTGGGTGATTCCGTACTCGGAAAACGCGCTCGGGACGATCACGCAATGGATGTCGATGAGGATGTCTCACCTAAGTCGCCTGCGTCTGACTCAGAGAAGAACGGGTACGTGATGGTCTCGCATCCATCTTCACCTCGTCGATCCAAGTCACCCCGTCTCGGTCCGGCGAGTAGCTCGAGCTCGTCCAAATCCATCTCCTCGAAAGAGAGTACCACGAAGAACTCTGCACAGCAAGGTGACGAAGAAGGGTCCAAGAAGACGTCGTTACCTGACAGGAAAGTACAAACCACGTCTGACTCGGTGATGATGTTCGGTAAGTCCCCGTCTTTGTTAACGAATACCATATCCATTGCTTTTCCAGGCAAACAACACGACGTATCCGAGTGCATGGACAACTGCATGTTCCAAATTGAGATTGCTTTGCTAAACTTCAGTGGCCTGAGCGACCCACAAGGGAAAGGCAGTCTCGTGAAAAGGTCATCCCACTTCATCGCTGCCCATCGACGTCATGCTGACAGTCATGACAGGCTTTTTTATGGCAAGCTGAGGCAGCGTTTGACTCCGGATCATCGGAAGTCACGGAGCTCGGTCACAGAGAAGCAAGATCTCTTTTCCCATCTTCCCGTAAATGTCGTCGATACTGGAATTGACATCTACGATGGTCTGAGTGGGTACTTTGACGACTTGGTCGATTACGAGGGCGGGAAGGCGAGGATGGAGGTTTCGCTCGTGGAGCTTCCGCCCCTGATGCAAATCCAGCTACAGGTAAGCACGACTGTCGCTGTGCACGGCTGGCAGATTGCTGACTCCTCATAGCGAGTGCAATTCAATCGAGAAACCCTGCAACCCTACAAGTCCCAGGCATACGTGAAGTTTGAGGAGGTCGTTTACATGGATCGTTTCCTCGACTCTGCAGATCCGCAAAAGAAGTCCAAGTCCAAACGCATACAGGCTGCGATAAATGCTCGGAGGGAACGTCTGCGCCTGCTCACTGAAAACAAGGTATATATGCGTCTTTAATCCTCCGTATCGAATTCATCAAATATATATAGCATGCGCCATTCGGCACTTCTCTCGACAGTACGCTCAACTTCCTCACAAAGCAAGAAAATTTGGCATTGCCCCAACTCGACGACGAGCTTGTGGCTCAAATGAACAACGAACAACA
>JBBPMD010000755.1:0-14379 GCA_038090095.1 Zangia roseola | reverse complement strand
CTGGACTTTGAGCAGATCCTCAGATACACTAAATAAATTCGTCAAGGGCCCATCTTTCGCGACCAATTCAGTTCTCTTTTGGGAACAGGCGTGTTCAATTCTGATTGTAAGCCCCCCTAAAGAGACGTGCTAGTTTATCGACTCAATTACTTGCCATAGCCGACATTTGGAAGTATGTGCCAAATGCGTCGTTTGAGTCTTTTTGTGCATTAACACCCGTTGCAGATTCCATCGTACCATGACCCGCCCCTTCTTCGTTAAAGATCGCATAAGCGACTTCGACATATTCGAGAGACACGCCGAGGATGCCATCCACCAAATGAAGATCCGCATGCGCCAAGGATACCCCGTCGACATTCAGGACGTGACATCGCGCTTCGCGCTCGATTCGGCGTCCGAGTTTCTCTCTGGAAAAGACGTCCGCTCGCTTTCGGCTGGCATTAATTACCCACCGTCGTCTCCATTGTCCAAGGATCCCACGGTGTTGAACCATCCAGCCAATCGGTTCGCCCGGGCGTTCGTGGGATCCCAGATTGAGACAGCCAATCGCACCAACTATGGGTCTTTCTGGCGTATTTCCGAGTTTTGGAAGGATCGCGTACAGGAGCATATGAAGGCCTGCTATGAGTTCATTGACCCTATAGTCGCGGGTGCGCTCGAAAAGAAGAACGAACAAAAACGCCTCGGAGTCGACGTCAAGGAGGGCACCGGGGAGGTAAAGGAAGGAGAAACCCTCTTGGAACATTTGGTGAATTACACGGAAGGTTGTGATGTTCATATTTTATATAGCTATGCCTGGCGTATTAATGACATTCTTAGATCAAACCGTTATCAGGGATGAGATGTTTAATATCATGATCGCTGGCAGAGATACAGTGAGTTTATATCCGCGGTATGATAATAGATCTGGCACTGACCCTATCTTTGTATAGACTGCTACGACGCTGACGTTTGCTGTCTATATGCTGTCTCAGCATCCCGATATTCTGGCACGTTTGCGAGAGGAAATCATCTCCAGAATCGGGATCTCTAGTCGGCCGACACACGACGATATGAGGGAGATGAAGTATCTGAGAGCGTTTATTAACGGTGCGTGATCTGTGACAGCCTCCGAAATGTATATACTCATCTATCACCAGAGGTTCTTCGACTCTATCCCCCTGTGTAAGTAGCTGCTCTCTTCACAAATTAACGGTTTCTGACCCAGGATCGTGCAGCCCTGCGAATGTCAGGTAGGACGTCAGGCTACCCACCGCCGCTCGCATGTACTTATCACCACACAGGTTAGCGGTCGAGGATCAAGTATGGCCAGGATTGCGTGGGGGGAAATCCATTTATATCCCCGCGGGTACGATGTACGCCCAATACTTCCGCACAATTACCATCCCCTCACCCCTATCCATAGTGCCATATATTCCGTTTTCCTAATGCAACGCAGGAAAGATCTGTGGGGTCCCGATGGTGAGCACCGAATGGCGATCGTGGTACCACCTGACTCGACCCATTTCTTCCAGCGGACCTATTTGATCCAGATCGGTTCCTCGATGACCGTCTGCACAAGTATCTGACGCCGAATCCGTTCATCTTCTTGCCGTTTAATGCGGGGCCACGTATTTGCCTTGGTCAACAAGTACGTACCCATGATTCGCCCCGCGCGGGGACTGACGGGACATGTTCAGTTTGCGTACCACGAGGTGTCGTATTTCCTTATTAGGCTGTTGCAGTCGATCGATAGTGTCGAGCTCGACAAAGAGGTGCAGAAATCTCCGCCTGCGGAGTGGGCACAGGCCAAGGGACGCAAGGCGTTGGAAAAGATTGTATTGCGGTCGCATTTGACCATGTATGCAGAGGTACGGATCTGGCGTTTATGAGACGTGCATGACATTGCTAACTGCACCTTCGTAGGGCGGTTTATGGGTCAGGATGAAGGAGGCTGACCCGATTGAATCTGTTTAACGTTTGCTTGGGTGCTTCATCCGTGTCACCAGATATTTAATATGGTTTATTACATATGCTAACCAATCTCGCTTTTGCCTACATCTTACATTTCGCTCCTATAGACATGAAGAATTGTCGCACAAATTCACCTTTGAATAACTTCAACAGGCTTGCAGAGGTGCTGGGAAGAGGATATGAATAGAAAAGAAGAGCTTCACTATTTGATGGAACCGACACACATTGAACTGCTTTGCATGGGCCATGCCACTTTCATAGCGCTGCTGCTGACAATCATAGCCAAATCTAAGAGTCATCATTCAGTTTGCAGACAGTCACCTCGTAAGGGCATCATGAGGCTCACTTGCAATCCTCCTCGATGGACTCCCCAGCTGCCCAGAGCAAAGAGCGGTGTCAATGCTCAGATGAATTGTTCAATGCGGCGCGAATATGCATACCATTCTTCTTTTCCTGAAGTTGCCATCGCCATATGGTACCTCGAATGAAAGACATCCAGCAACTGCCACAGACCCAAGACTGCTGTGACAACTGCGTATACTCATCGCCTCTACAATGAAACATCTGACGGAGCAGTCTTGACCAGTCACCGTTCAGTGCCTGTCGGATTGGTTTCTCCATAAGGTTGCAAGACAGATTTCTTGGAACAAGGAACTCGTAATCTGCGAGAAGTCTTCCTTTCAAGTGGTCCCAGTCTGATAGGACGGTTGATGGGGGATCTTCCAGTAAATATATGTGATGGAAAAAAGAAGGACGTACTCGTTTCATTGTATAACTCGGGAAGCATGCGTACATTTGAGCAAAAGATCAAATCAGTGGTGCCACAGTGACGGCCTATTCAGACTAGTTGGCACAGGATACAGAGGAGAACTATCAGTCATACACTGATCATCCTCGCCATTGAGATCATCAAGGAGGGTTCCAACACATCCCAAAGGCTCATCAAATTTGCGTGCTTCAGCAATCTCATCAAAGGCCCCTGTCAAAAACTTCGTGTATAAGCCATCATCATCGAGATATCCCGTTGGAAAGTGCTTGGACGTCGCATCTTCATAACAGCGCAAGATAATATGGGGGCCTGCAAAAAGAAACATGCCATCCCAGTCATCTGAACCCAAGGGTTAGCCGGAATTATAATAGAATCTCAACACTCACAAACATCCCTAGTCCCACCTAAACCATTTCCTTCTGCGTTGACGCCCCAATTGGCAGTCGAAACGAGAAACCGGGCTACTTTTCGGATCTGCAAGAGTTCCTGAGATGAAAATTGTTGCAAGAAGGCCTTCTGTTCCTTCCGACTCTTGTTGAGATGTACCATTTTCTCCCTGTATGCTTCCGCCTCATCTTCAAATTCGTCGTACCTTGGCGGAGAAAATCGGCGTGGGCCATAAAGCACTGACATGAGCCAGGTTCGATACAGCGCCCGCTGGAAGCGAATGGATTCCATCCGAGATAATTTACTCGTCCTTGACGTCCGATCTTTTGTGCTGGACATGGATCAGACGATCACCAAGCTGGTCTATTAAAACGATATCCTCACGTCCAGCTGAACACATCTTCCAGGGCTATGACAACATTGGCATTGCTTAAAAGAAGCCGCTCTTCTTCCCGCGATGGTGTTTGGTTTATCACGTCGTTCTCACTTGAGAGATCGCTAGCATTCTCCGGTAAAGTGATGGCAGCTTGGTATCTCGCGAGTCGCAGCGCCTGAGGTAGCACGGGACCAACGAGATCGTAAGGTGAGATCATTTGTGCTGGTGATGGGTGATGTGGGCGACAGGACAAGTTGTGTGCAGTACTGATGATCTATCTTCCTCGGCCACGCCCGGCGTGTCCTCGCGGATGCTGTTTCTTCAAAATGGCAGACGACGGGAGGCGGGGTGGAACAGAATGTTATAAGTACTACTACAAACGATTTCTTCAGACAAACCCAATGATTGATAGTGAAGGAATTAATTACACGAGTAAGAGTGAACAGTAGATTATGTTTCCGCTCGAGTGACTGGGTAGAATGAATATATCTTCTTTTCGTCTTACTCTGGATAGAGCCATATATAATTGTCTGTGGTCGAAGGGATCGATACGTGGGTCGAGGGCGAGCGTAATATCTTGGCAGCTGTTGAATGTGGCTGCATATGATAAACGTAGAGGAAAATGCTTTGTGGTGACTGCCTGGAGTGAAATGCGAAGAATGCAGAAGGTCTCATGGTTTGGAAAGTGAGCTTCAGCGTACGACGATGGAAGACAGCAATTCGAAGTCTTGTATTGTGCACTGCGGGAAGAGCATTGCAAGGAGACGATCTTTGTCACATAGGTGTGCGCCTACGAACAGCGAAGTCGAGAACCCAAAATTGATTACCACGACAGGTGAATACCAGCACGAACTATACGAATAACATCACCAACAAATTGGCAAATGGGTTTCACAAGTGACAGACGCGCGAGCGCCACCTGCCGCATTGGGGGGTGGTGCTTTATATATTAGATGAGTATAGGTAGATTAGCGCCAGAGCCCCGTCCACAATGATGGCGACAGACAATGATCGATCCAAAATCTAATCTTGACGCATCTACACCACCCCATCCGGCTGCGTCTGGGGATTCCAAGGGCCCGCATCGCTCAACGAGCACCCTCTAACGCACTGACACCTGCCACCAAACTCTGCCGGTAAATTCTCCGCCGGAATCTGGGCCAACAATCTTTCCTTGACAAACCCGCTGCTCACGATATCAATCTTGTTCACCGTCACCTCGTCCAACCACGGCTTGACCACCTGCCACACCGCCGAAAATGCCCACGGTGCGTTAATGATGTAAAACTTGCCCATGCACTCTGGGTACCGATCCTGCCCGATCTGGGCTGCCATGGACACGTAATCCTTAACGCGGTAAAAGGACGTGACGGAGACCCCAGCCAGGTCCATGATGGTGCACGACGTTTCGACGGGGTGGCCGACTGCTTTGGAACATGCGGGGAGACGCTCGGTGAGGAACTTTTCGTATTCGAGGACGAATCGGCGAAGTTGGCGATCTTGGGTGGTAATGTTGTTGAGAGCGGTGATGTCGATTTTGCCGAGGCGTTGGATGTAGACGGGTCGACCGTCCTGTTTGGGTGGGGTAGGGTAGTGGGATGAGGACAATGCGTTGTAAAGGGTGTGGGGTACAGGGATGTGAACATCGAATGGGAAAATGGCAAATGTTGCGATAAGAGCGAGGTCAACACAAGGTGGGCGTAAGCGTACCTTGTCCATCTTGTGATAATACTGGGGGTAAAACTTGTCCACCTCTTCCTTTTCCGTAAACTCGAAGTTCCTAGAAAGAAACGAATGTGCGTTGGTCTGTCGGGGACCAAGGACAGTGGGCGATAACGTACTTGACAATGTCCTCGACTTGGAAATCCCGCCGCCACTGCTCTGCGGACAGGATCATCGCCTTGGCCTTGACCACGTCAAACTTGCGCGCGCGCAGGAATCTGCATCAGAACATGAAGATGGAATAAGGAATGGTGAGCGGGTCAAGGGACATGTCGGAGCTCGTGTGCACCAAACCCACGAGCACTGCCGACCGTCCGCAGCGCATCGGTCGTCGATCGCACCGTGCGCACGGATGCGATGGATGTGTGTAGGTGTGCATCGAACGAAAAGCCAACGTACCTGAGGAGCGTGGCGTCGTCCATCCTCTCTGGTACGAAATGGCCCTCGTCCGTGAGTTGTTGCCTGAGGGTGCTGAGTGCATGTTGTTGGCCTGGTGTGAGATTGCCCAGTCGGCCTGGGAGGGGTTTGTAGTTGGGATCTGTGATGCCCTCTGGGAGGGGACTGGCGCTGGCTGGTTCTGTGAAGGACATGGTCGAAAGTAAGGAAAGGCCAAAGGACACACGCGCATTTGAAACTCAAATAGGCCACTCGCGGGGACACAGCACCATCAAAACATCAGTCGCATGATAAATTTCGCATGATTATATCCAGAGCCCAGAGTCGCGAGTTGAGTCGCGAATCTAATGCGATGGGGCTTGGGAAGTCTAGATAACTACACGTACACTCGAATAATGTTTACAAACACGTCAGAACAACGCAGGTTGAAATGCAACGAGCGAACATGAAACCAAGGGAGCGGATGTGGGTTTTTCTGGATTACATTTTCGTGAACGCAAACCGACCGGAAAAAAACCGAATACGTTCTGAGGGCGTGTCTAATATCGTCAGTGACGGGGCGGATTACACAATGTCCCAGAGTTCCTCGAGAGCGCAGCAGAACTTGAAGAGAAACAGGATTGGTGTGTTTCCAGAGGGACAAAGCCAGCAACGTACCTTGCCACATGCAACCGATGCGCTCAACGGATACTCGCTGATACTGATCTTTTCATCAACGACGTGATCGGCAAAGTCGTCCCGACCACGGGCCATTGCGCCGACAAAAACAGCGATCGAATGTGTCTCTGGGAGGGTGGGCAAGTATTTTGACAATTTGGTAGTCTGAGCATCGCCGGATAGTGCTAGAGAGGGGTGTCAGTCATGTATCGGCCGATCTGATACGAAGTGGGCTTGCTTAGTTTGATGGTGTTAACAGGAAGATGATCAGTAACGGGATTCTAGATCCGACGTTAGGGACGGAGCGGCGGTTGGGGTGAAGACGGCTACCTTGATTACTTTGAGCAGCTTCTCGGGACCATTGACACCCCGAATAGAAAGTTTGTGGAGCAGTTGGACTGGAATAGCATAAGCTGGCGCGACGATGAAACGAGTACGAGTACGTACCCATCAAGCCGCTAAACCGTTTGAATGTCCGTGGTATTCTTACATGAGGGTTCACCTCGATGAGGACACCTTTTGCGGTGTGAATGTACACTTGAAGTAGGCCTGCCTTGTTCAGGGGGGAGTCGAGGAGCGTCAGCAAACACTAGGGACGAGATCAGATGGCGCGAATGGTGGACATGAGGTGGAGTACCTGATGCGTAATGTCTGGACGAGCATCGGCGATGTCCCTGCCCGTCTTGGCCAGGATGCCCTGGTGATCGTCGCAGTTTAAGAGGGTGTACTTGACCTCGCCCTCCCGCCCGCCTTTTGATTTTCCACCGCTGGTAATCCTGTACGCCTCCAAGCACGCCTGCTCCAAGATGACAAAAAGTCGTCGTTGGGAAGATGCCACGCCACCCTTGGGGACGTGTGCCTGGACGGGCAACATGGACGGGTTCGCCGGGCGCGGCAGTGGGCTGTTTGAGGCGATGTTGGTGGCCATTTTGCGTGCTTTGGATGCTGGGAGAGGTCGGGTTGGACGTTGTGGGCTTGGTGGATGTTCAAGCGTGTCATCAATCTGCATGATCTCCTTCTCGGAGCTGTCCGACCCGGATGCGGAGCTGGCTCTACGACGTTGCTGGGGTCGCTCATCGACGGGGGTCGACTTTGGGCGTGGTGGGGGCACAAACCCGGGTTCTGGACTGTCTTCAGGCATGAGCAACCTTACTCGGTCCAGTGCGGGCGCTGCGGTGGAACCCGAGTGACGGCGGCGGCGGACTGGAACGGCGTCGGGTGCGATGGAGGACATCATCAAGGCTAGAAAAAGATATAAAAAAAAAGATAAAAGACAAGGAATGACTAGTACTGGACTTATAAAAAGGGGGTCAAGAAGAAGGTCCAAAGTCGGGTGCGCTCGAGCCTAACGTCAACAAGGCCAGCGTCTGAAATTTTCACAAGCCCCGATTCATCTCTTAGATTGAACTTACGAGCCGACTAACTCGCACACTCACAGAATAAGAATATCACTGGCGTGGTTAGATCGCTGCAAGTATCGTTCGCAGCGTGTGTACGAGATCGATAATCAAGAACCACTCCCAATCAAGACACCGAAGAATATCATCTGATGCCCCGTACCTCGACCCCTTATCGGCGGCGCGACTACACATCGACTTGAGCTCCACTGACCTTCCATTCCTTGGCACGAGCCCGACCAGACTGACGTTCCAGGGTGGCGACGACGACAGTCTGAAATAGGACAAAGGACCCCAAAATAGTTGGAAACATGATGGTTGACACGTTGAGTTCCTCCCCGGTCACGTTGTCTGGGCTGAACGTTCCCTCATTACGCTCGAGTTGGTAATGTCGCGGCCACGTTCGTGCGTAAGATCAACCCTTGGAGTAGTGGGGACGGGAACACGAAAATGAATTGAACCTCAGGCCTCAGGAATCACCCTGATCTAGTTTACCGATGGGACCGCGTCATGTGGTGCGTCTAGGCCATGATCGATTTCATTGCGACAGAACTTGTAACGATGTTGTCAATAATCGCTCTTTCCTCTGGAGTTTGGCCCGTGAAATCCTTGAACGTGGGTTCCTGATCTACCTTGTAAAGCTGGAAGAGCGTCCATCAGTGCAGGAAAGGGGGGAGAGGGAGACACTCGCCTTTATGACCGCGCTCCAGTCTGTGACCTGTGAAACGTTCGCCAGAAGGTCTAGTTCCCCATCGACGACCGCACGCATGCTTTCCAGGACGTCTTCCCGCTCCCACGAAGCAATGTGCATCACGATAAGATCGGTCATGGTATCCGAAACACCATACAGCTTGAATGCCTCCGTTATCTACCCAGTGAATTGTCATCACTGTCTCGCACCATGAGCACGAATCAACGTACATTGTTGGTCGGATTGAGATTCCAGATAATCTCGGAATGTAGCGTCTTTGTCCGCATCGCCTTCCCAGACTCTGCAAACAGCGCCTGGACGGCAGCAGTCTGGAGATGCAGCGGGCTTGTGATCTGATGATAATCGATGAGAACATCGCGGGTGGGGGTCATGACATGGGCTGACTAGCTTGGCGTTGATGAACGCGAAATTGACCACTTCGCGCTCCTTGTCGCCCTCTGCGCCCCGCATCGTCGCAGCCTTGACGATGCGCGCACGGATCGCGCCAGCATTCTTGACGTTCTTGAACTTGGCTGCGAAGATGACCGGGTAGACAAACTGTGGGCAACGGTAGACCTCGACGAGGTCCATGGCTGTGGTGGTGTTAATCTAAGCTGTCAACGCTTTTCTCGTCTAACCATGTTTCACCAGCGACTGTCCATCCTCGTCGCTGCCTTGTCCATCCTCGCCATCGCTGCACCAACAACAGCCTCGACCGTACTCACCCCGCAAAATTTCGAACAGACCATAGCGCAGGGCGTCTGGTGTGTACACGTCTCGTTTTGATGGTGGCAACTCACTGACTCGCAACTAGGTTTGTCGAGCATTTTTCGCCGTACTGTCGCCATTGTCGCAATTTCGAGCCCACCTGGAATGACGTCGTCGACCACTACGAGAGTATGCCTGACCCAGGTGTGCACCTCGCCCAGGTCAACTGCGCGCTCAGTGGGGGTATGTCCCACCCATCTTCCATCACCTGGTCTACTGACGACCCTCGCAGACCTATGCAACGACAACGGCGTGACAGGATACCCGCAAATGAATTTATACCGCAACGGTGTCTTCGTGGAAATGTACAAAGCGGATAGAGAGTTTCACCTTTTGATAGAGTACCTGAACAAGCATGCGGAACCTAGTGGGGCAGTCAAGGAGGTCGTCTCAGAACCTGCGCCATCACCGACAGAGCAAGAGGCTACGCCAACATCGACACCGACACCGGCATCGACACCCTCGGCAGAACGGCTCGTCGTCCAAACACCTCGCACAAATGTAAACCCCTCAGGAACGGTCGCACCCCTCGACGTACAATCTTTTGACAATTTCCTCGCGCAAGGACCCGCCTTTATCAAGTTTTACGCCCCCTGGTACTGTCAACGATGTCTCGCATGGGCCGTGTGCAGGCTAACACCCCTCTAGGTGCGGACACTGCAAGAAGCTAGCACCGACGTGGATCCAGCTCGGCCGACGCATGCAACACAAACTCAATGTCGCAGAAGTTGACTGTGAACAACACAAGGCCCTCTGTACGAGCCAGGGCGTCACTGGGTTCCCGATGATGTTTTACTATGCCAACGGTGCCAAGACGGAATACAATGGTGGACGGTCGTACGACCAGCTCGTTTCTTTTGCAGAGAAGGCATCTAACCCGTGCGTGTCTCCCTCATTCTCCCCTCGTCGTACGCCTCATGGCTGGCTTTAGAAACATGCAGGTCATTGATTTCCCGGAACTAGACCAAGTCATGCGCGACAACGCCGTTTTTTATCTATTGCTCCACGACGGGTCCGATTCCCATCTCGTGGTACGCAACTCGTTGCCCCCGTACCTGCAGACTAATCACCCCTGTCATCCACAGACTGATGTCGCCAAAGCCTCTGCCATCCTTCTCGGTTCTCCGCCCATCTACGTCTCCACCTCACCCGCCCTCCTCCAAAAGTACAATATCCCACAAACAACCCCCTCGCTTCTCGCGTTCAAAGACCACGATGGGCGTGAACCCGTTGGAGTATTTCACCCCGCCTCCTCAGACGCATCGGCACTGAAGTCGTGGCTCCACATTCACCGTTTCCCCTCATCCTTTGAGCTCTCCAAGGACATGTTCCAACAGGTCATGTATGCCCCGCACAAACCGCTTGTCGTGATCGTGGCGACGCCCGAAGGGCTGCGGGACATCGTGTCGGACAAGCTTACGGAGATTGCGCAAAAATGGCGGTTGCGGTCGCGTGCGGCCACAGGGGAAATGGCGCGGGACGTGGTGTTTACGTGGATGGACGCGGGTCTGTGGGAAAAGTGGCTCAAGGATATGTATGGGACCAAGACGGGAGCGGAGCCTGTTATCGTCGTGGCTGATCACGAGGTACGTTGTTGTATCGCAATCCAGTCATGCGCTGACGCGCTCGGAATAGCGTCTGGTGTATTATAACAAGGACGCTGCTGGACACGTCATCGCGTTTAACTCGGTGAGCATTGCCTCAGCACTGGATGCGATCCTGGCAGGCAAGGCGAATGCGAGACATTCGCGGAACGTGATTGAGAGGGCTGTCCATGTACGTCGATGTATCTCTCTCTCTTGCTTACTCACTCATTTGCGCGTGCCTGACAGTCGCTCACAAACGCACTCATCGGACTCGAGAGGTCGATCGTAGCGCATCCGTACATGACGGCCTTAGTCATCCTCGGACTCGTTGGGGCCGTCGTGCTGGCACTTCGGACGGTGCTGACGGACGAGCCGGCCGATTGGGAGGCGGGGCAGCGGTATGCTAAGGGGGGTCGGGCTGATTGATCTCGTTGTATTTTCTTAGTTTGGCCGATCTATATTTTTCTACAAGGTACTATCTCAGCTCGTGTGCGAAACGCGCTATCATCGTCATACCCCGGATCCCGGATCACTCGGCCTTGCGTGAGTTGCATAAGAGGTCTTCTGGCCTTTTTTGCGGCATCCCTGGACAATATAAGCGACAGCCCCGCTTGTCATGATGACCAATGAGACCATCAAGGTACACGAGAGGGCCATCAGCCATTCCTAGAGCAAGAAACAGATACAGTCATCCCTCAGCACTTGCAACATTCAAACTTCAAGTGGCTAACAAGTTGCAACAGTGCATTTATTTCTAGATCAGACAAAAGTGTGGGGGAGATATAGTAAAATATGGACAGAATACCAATTATAGAGCACATCACAAATGTTCCAACACTTGTGACAGCACTGAAAAAAGGAATTGATTATTAAGTGAGATCTACTGTTCTCACTGACTGACTCACACACTGAATGCCAGCACTGTCCCCAGCATCAATCTTCATTGTTGTTTTCATTGTCTTGTCCTTCTCCTTCCAAGCTGTTTCCATCAGAGCCATCAAGCATCAGTAATTTTACATTATGCTAATTGTCACTTATTGCAGCTTTGGTAATCTTTTCTCGTCTAATTCAACTAAGCGACCGCTTCGCGAGCGCGTGTGAGCACGAAAAGATGACAAAAGTTGCAATTAGCTGAAATTAGATAACATTTAGCACAATTAGTAACATGTAAAATTACTGATGAACACTTGGTTTGGGAGTTGGCTTTTCCAGTTTCCCCAGTTTCAGCTTTGTCCAACCTGGTCACCTTTCTTCATCCTTTGCTCAAGCACATTCCTCCATCCAAAGTGTGTTACATTTTCTTTCTTCTTTTGTCTTCTTCATTACTTTGCTATCACTTGTAACCACAGACACTGCCTTCAGGCTTATGTGTTTGCTGTACGAGTCCTGCTTATGCCATTCTTGTTGACTCATCCTAATTCCACTGATCTGATGGACACATACCTTACTATATGTATCTCTTGTCATCTTCCATTCCTTTCGTAGTTTGACTCATGGTTTATGACTCACTTTCTTTATTGCCTTGGATATATCCAGCCTTGGTCCATGCCCTTCGCTGGTCATTATATAAACTATAGTTACAACTGTTGTAGACTCCATTCTTGATCCACTCAATCATATGCTCGATTATCTGGTCATTCTCGGATCCTCCTTGAGTTGACTATCCCTAGTACACCTCAATTCCTCTTAGTACCCTTGTGTGTAGACGATGTCTGTCAAGTGTTGCTACCTACTCGTTCCCCTCAACCTCATTGAGTCTTTTGAGTCTATGCTAAGACCTACCTAGTCTTATTGTAACAAAGTGTGAATTCCTCATGGAAAGTTATTCTGTGGGAACTATTCCTCTCTAACTTTTCTTTCTCAGCCTGCTTCCATGGGTCCATCAAGCCAGCTCATTCATTTTGCCTTTTCTTTCGAGCTTGACCTCCATTCTTCCTGGACCCCCCTGCATATTGCCTGTAAACTTTTTTGCTCCTCTTTTGGCTTTTCTTCAATATTCTCATTATATTGGTGAATGGCATCAGCTATTGCCTCTTCCTGGTGAGTCGAGGTGATGTGTTGTTTTTAGGACTGAGATTTAGCTTGGCCCACCATCTTTGAGTCTGAGTACAGTCAGAACTTGCTGGTAGTAATTTCAAGCTGCTACTAGGCTCACTTGGTGGATGGTATTGCCCCTGAAGGTAGATGGCATGTATGTAGACCTTATCAAATTTGGTATATCTCACTGCTGATACAAGATTGAACACTTGTTTATACTTATACAAACCTCATCCATTGCCATTGTTCTGGCAGCCTGCAACTTCATTCCTATCATAGATCATTTGTGTCCAATATTGTCCATAGATAGTACAATGTATTGTATTGATTTTTGCAGTTGTGCATATTTGTTTCAACTTGCAAGCTTCATTATATGACAATTTTGTACATAAAATACCAAATTACAAACTATCCAACAGTCCTCCAACAACATTGTCAGCAGTGAATGTAGTGTACCATATGTATGTATCTAAGGCATTGTGTTGTATGGTTGGACATTATAAAACTAGCCAAATATAATCTGCATCTCAAAGAAATTGAAAGAATTAAACTCAGGACTCTGAATATGTATGTATGTATGTATATATATATCAACACTAGAAGGAGAAACCATGTTGCAAAGGTGAATAGCATCCTGTGGACAAATAACAATGTTTCCATGATTAAACCATCAGAAACACTACTCAAGAATATAACCCCCTTGGAATGATTTACATTCATAATGATGAGTATCCCATGTCCTAATCAATAACTTGAACCCTACAATGATCCTAAAGTGGTGACCACCATATCTCAAAAGTTTATCAACTGGACCAAATTTGGCCTTGAAATCTTACAATGATGAAGTAAAGAACTGACAACCTTCTATAGACTGCTTCATATGTAACTGTACCTCTCACTCTAGAAATCCTCAGGTGATTCCATCAATAAAATGACACTTTTCCATTATATGTGTTTATGTGCCACATGAGTAAACCAATGTCTAGGCTCACAAAACAGACTCATTGGGGCTGTTGTCCTGGCACTTCAGATGGTGTTGATGGATGAGCCAGCTGATTAGGAGGCGGGACAATGGTATGCCAGGGGGGGTCAGGTTGGTTGATATTTTTGTATTTTCTTAGTTTGGTGAACACTAATCTATCTATTTTTATCAGGGACTATCAGACATGTGACCAGCTTGTGTGTGCAATGCACTATCATTGAATGTCGGATTCTTGAACTTGCAAGAATCCTCAGCAACATATCATACAGTTGGCACAAGTGTGATTAATATAATTCATGGATGATTTAGACAGACAAAATCTTTAGGATCTATGCCATTGTCCAAGTGTGAACTACCCCAGCAGTAACCTTGCTTCTTTGTCAACCTCAGACACCTTTGGAAGTACAGTGACTCCCAAAACTGTTACAATGTTTAGTCCAAATGTAGTGCATAAAGTACACTGAAGGCGCGCGTGGGAATATCGCTTAGCATTGGTGAGACGAATGCTAGTATACACTTCTGGCTATCTAAAGGCGCTTGGATCATGTGATTTGACCCAGTAGCCATGGAGATATAGCCAATGTAAAACTGGAACTACATTGTAACAGTTTTGTCACTTTCATAATACTTAGTAGGATTTCAATGAAACAAATGGATT
>JBBPMD010000754.1:0-14386 GCA_038090095.1 Zangia roseola | reverse complement strand
AGGACTACAAGAAAGGGAAAGACCGAAACATGAACGATGTCCGGAGTAGGTAAGTTTACGGAATGGGTGCTTACCTTGTGACACCTTCTCGTTGGCGTGGGGGAGGAAATATGAGGAGCGCTGGCACCGTCGGTCTTTCGGATGGGACGCTGCTGGCACTGGGGTGGGTGATTGGCAGATACCCTGTGCCTGGATGAGCTCGCGGTACCATAGCCGCCAAGAGATGTTCTCGAGACGGCGGCCATCGTGAACCGACTCTTTGCACTTTGTGAAGACTGATAGCGAAAGAAAAGTGAGAGGCGTGCTGGGATGGACGGATGAGAGGACTCGCCTGTCCAAAGACCGTAGACCGTGTCCTGACCCTGGAGATCCCTGACGGCCTCTGCAGTGATGGAGAGGATGGGGACGGGAAAGGTTGCCAGCATGGGGAAAGGGTAAGGAGGGGGGGGATTAGGAAGATAAAGGGAGGGATATATAATCAGTGCCTTTGAAGGGGGAAAGTGGAGAGCCCCAGTGTTGAAACAATCAGAGTTCCTTGATTGATCCGTGTAGTACGTCGTCAAAGTGAGACGAGTTCAAGTTGTGAGAGAGGACTGATGACGAGACTCAGCCTTGTGCACTGGCTGGCATGGTCTTGGAAATTACCCCCGTCTATGTACCAAAAACAGTTAAACAATCCCGGCCCGACACCGCTAACCAATTACAATATACAATATATTATTTTCTTTAAAAATTGTTTAAGGCCTCCTCCGCTAACCCGCTTCGGAACGGATCGCACTTTTTTTCATATATCCCCCAACCCACATTGCGTAATATCCGCACTCTCTCATTCGCTCTCTTCCGATATCCTCCGACTATCCAGGCACCCCATTATACTGTTATTGTCCACCAGGTAACAAGTGCAACTCGTAGTCAAAGGCCGGAACATACCATTGCTTGAAACCGTAAATTGCAACTGAAACTCGACAACGATTGCTATCACTCTCTCAGCAAGTAACTGCATGCAGTTACCCACCCGACCCTGCTTGTCGAGCCGGGCCGTGGAAAAAAACAACTGCGGATCTGAGGTGCGGCCGCCTCCATCCCAGTCACAAAATCCAAGTGCGGGGTAACGCCCTGCTCCAGTATGATGTCCTTTGCAGCCATGTACAAGGGGAACCGATCGAGACGCGAAACGTACATAACCACACACAACCCGACATTGAGACTGCGCCAAGTATGAGCGTGGGTTCGACGTAACATGTTCCGTTCCCCAGATATGATCCTGCTTGATATATACTTAGGTACGGCTGCATAACCCTCAAATGCAATCCCACGTGTCACCTGTCAGATCCGACCTTGGAAATGCCCATGACAGCGAGGTTCTGAGCAGAAACAGCAAGTACGTCCCACTTGGTACTACATTCGAGAGCCAAGTCGTTCTCGCGGGGGCCAACTCGCCCTCGGCGTCTACCAGCGTCCCAGGGTATGCGGCCTCAATCGTGGAGTTAGTCGTCTTCCAAACCAGGGGGCCGATTATGGCACCCTGGCCTAGACCATCTTTGCCGCCCTCTTTGCCACCGCATTTCTCGCCAACGTGGGTTGTCACGGAGGGACATCGATGCGCACTCGGTTAGAAGCCCCTGCCTACAGATCCGCCAAGATAACCTTTTCGACAGGCCGCATCGCAGAATGGGAGGCGAATCAGGTTTGGAAGCCGCATCCGGGAGCTGCTAGGATAGACGCGGCGACCTTCCGAGCCAATCACATCCTCCCATGCTTCGTCACAGTGATCGACAATCTGGTGTATGTTCGCCCATGTGGGGCTGGCTACAGCATGGCAAGATGGCAAGAATCCCCAAATGCAACGCACTGCCATGGCCATGTGTCGCACATGTGGCACCCCACATCACTCGTTGAATGTGTGTTTGGATATCAACAACCGCGGGACCAGTTGGAGAACAGACGAACAACATTTTACGTTCGAAACACAATTCACGCCACTGGGGTCGGCATACCAATGCATCTGTCACACCGCTACTAGGCGATGAAGTGCTGCAATGCAGGTCTGACTTGCAGTATCGACTCGACGCCACACGCAGCACGATCAGACTCGAGTTTCAGCAAACATCCCAGACTAACCCAGTTCGTAATTGTGTTACGGCAATATATGCGGTTGACAAGTCGGACTCAGATGTCGCCATTCTGTGCTGAAATGAGTAGTACGTCAGGTAACAGGGTATGCCGACCTGAGCGGCCAGGGTGGCTCGCGAAGCCGGTATCTATAGGAGGTGGATTCGAATATAAACGTTGTCAACGACGACGCGATTGAAATTAGAACCTCTCGACCAACGTTGAATATAGATTGGGGCCCCTCGATGTCAAACGATTCATTAATCGCTCCACGATAGGCTAAGTATGGTGACCGGAGCTTCTTGAATAGATATATGTATACGTTGGAGATCACCTAGAAGTCTGTTGTTTTGTCTTGAATCACAGCTGAGCATTTGAAATGCGGCGACTCAGACTCGTTGGGACGTAAATTAGTCCTAAACCGAGAGCCGTAATGATCGCTGGCAGGTTCCGAGCTCCGAGGACCAACTGTTCAATAGGAAGTAGCACGTATTTCAGAGCAGAAGGACGATCGGTCCAATAAGTAGAGTGTATCTTTCACTACTAGCGGGAATTGCCAAAAGAACTACTAACATTCACTGTACTCGGAACCATCATGTATTTCAAGTGACATCCACCCGGCTCGGGAAGAAACCTGGCCCGGATGATGAGCTCGTGATTCAGACATGTCGAGGGGAGACAGGAGACGCATTATAACATGCCACAGCGAGTTATATCTCGTGTCAGTGAACTGCCCTCAAGTTCGAGCTGCTTTATATCGATCCGGCAGCCAACCGAACACCCACCATCGATGCGACATCACTGATCGTTATCCACAACGTGACATTTGTTTGATAGGGACCAACAAACACGATCTCCGTCTTTCTCTTCGTTTGTTTCCGGACACAGTTGACATGAACATGCGGTCAGGTCTAGTCATGTCACAACCTGAATGACGCAGGGCACCTCAGTACGGTAACTTACGACGTCAATCGGACGAGAACACCGTGCACCTAACTTTTTCATCGTGCGAATTTCCATTGAGTTGGGGGTGTGTCGTTGTAATACATGAAGTTTTATGTCGATATAGATGTTGAAGGAGAGAAAGCAAAGAGCGCGAAACGAAAACGAAAGAATGACCGTGTTGTGCTCTATGGATAGCCATGCAAACAAAATAATATGCAGAGTGTGCCATCTGTGGTGTGAAAAAAATGAGCGAAAGCGTGCAAGCAACGTGCGATCTGAACCACCCCGAGTCCGGCGAAACTTGAAGTGGCTCCATCCAAAGCTAGACATCGAAAGTCCAGAAGACAACCCGGGGTGGGAGACTCTGAGCCGATTAGCATAATCTAAGGTAAAAAGCTAACCCCCAACGCACACAGCACGTCGCACATCGGTCGTTGCTGTAATTATTGACCAGCAGCGCTTTCATATCGACAACGTGTCTTTCCATCGCTCGGCGACAGGCTCTCCTTTGAACACCTCGTGCAGCACCTCCTTCACGTCCTCCACGTACACAAACCGAATGCCAGTCTTGACGCTCTCTGGAACGTTCTCCTCAATATCGGCCCGATTGGCAGCGGGTGCTAGGATCGTCTTAATCCCCGCTCGGTGTGCCGCAAGAATCTTCTCCTTCAGCCCACCAACGGGAAGAACTTGACCCACGAGAGATATTTCCCCCGTCATCGCTGAATAGGTTGAGTGTGCGCTCAATAATGTGCGCTACGAGCAATCAAGAAATGCTCACCAATATCAGGGTGTACCCGTGTTTTCGTAAAGAGTGAGACAAAGGCAGACAAGATCGCAGTCCCGGCGCTTGGGCCTTCCTTGCCAATACTCCCCTCAGGCATATGCACATGGATATCACGATCAGTCAGGAATTGTTCGTCCGGTGACTTGGTTATCCCAAGTTCGTACGCGTGTGCTTTGACCCAACTCAAACCAATCTGGGCACTTTCTCGGATGACTTCGCCGAGCTTGCCGGTTAGCTGTAAACCACCCTTTCCTGGCATGCTCTAAAGCCACGCGTTAGCTCGAGTTGCTACATGAACACAGGTCATGTGCTTACTGTCGCTTCTACGGGCATGACAGCACCTGACCCATTGCCCAGATAGCCTAGACCCGTACTAACGCCGGGTGGCGGGGGTGTGACATACATCCTGTCCTTGTGATATACAGGGGGACCGACATAATCCTTGAGATTCTCCGGAGTGATTCTGACATGGATATGCTCAGGGACTTTGAGCGGTTGGCGCTCTTGCGTCGTGACAGTTTTTCGCTCGGATGGTTCGGGTACCTGTGTCGGGGCTTCATTGGTCGGTTCGTTCGGTTCGTTCGGTCGTGGCTCTTGGGATTCTACGGTCGTCGTTTCCGCACTGGATACTCTAGCGGAGCTTGGTGTCGGTTCAGGGAACACATCCTCCCCAAGATCCAAAATCAGCTTTAACGCTGCTTTGCGGTATATCTGTGAGAAGCCAAAGCAGAAGCATTAGACGTCGTAAAACGGAATTTTCATGGAATCATACCTTGTCAATGTGCTTCTTCAGGTTTCGAACACCACTCTCGCGGCAATAATATTTGATGAGCACATCTACGGTTGAGGGGTCGAGAAGGACATCCGCGCTTTTTAGGCCGGAAGCTTCCTTTGCTTGAGGACCAAGGTATTTCTCTGCAATGACGCACTTCTCCTCCGAGACGTAACCACTGACTTCGAGAACCTCCATTCGATCAAGTAAGGGTGCAGGGATAGTATCAAGAGTGTTGGCTTTACATTGATGTTTGAGTGCAATTGTCGTGACAAGACGATGGTATACACTTACCTGTGCAAACAAAGAGAACACGGGAGAGGTCGACAGGGACATCCATACTTTGCGCGCGGTTAGTCCACTAGTTAACCCCGGAAGAACAGAGGCCAAGACATACTAATGATCCAAGAACCCATTGTTCTGCTCAGGATCCAGCATCTCTAGCAATGCGCTTGCAGGGTCCCCATTGATCCCCCTTCCGATCTTGTCCACCTCATCGATCAATACCAAGGGATTCTCCGTGCCAACCCGTTTCAATGCCTGGATAATCTTGCCAGGAAGCGCGCCAACGTATGTCCTCCGATGCCCTTTGATCTCAGCAACATCTGTTAAGCCACCGACCGAGAACCGGAAGAATTGTCTGTTCAAGGCGCGTGCAATGGATTTCCCGATGGATGTTTTTCCGACACCAGGAGGACCCACTAGGCAGATAATCTTGCCTTCAACCGTTCCACGAAGCTTACCAACAGCGAGGAATTCGAGAATACGGTCTTTAACGTCCTTGAGGCCGTAGTGATCTTCGTCGAGAACCTTCTGAGCATGGGTGATAGAGTAATTCTCGGGAGAATGTTGACCCCAGGGAATCTGAGTGATTTATTAAAGATATGCACAGCCGGGACGAAACGAAAACTAACCTGGGTAAGCCATTCGAGGTAATTGCGAGTTACGTTTGCTTCCGAAGCAGCAGGTTCCAAGCCCATAAGTTTATTTAGCTCTTCATCAAAGACCTTTCGAACACCCTCTGGCATCTTCAACGCAGCGGCCCGTTCCCTGAACTTCTCGATGATCTTGTCCTTTCCATCTGATTCCATGCCGAGTTCCTTCTTGATGCCCTTGAGCTGTTCCATCAAATAGTACTCGCGCTGTCTCTTTGCAATTTTGCTGTCGACGTCGCGAGAGAGCTTACTCTGCAGCTGGGCATTGATAAGCTCTTTCTTTAACACCAGGAGCGCTTTGCGTAGACGGTCCTCCACTGCAAGACTTTCCAGGACATCCTGGAGTTCCCCTACTTCACCACTTGACACAGCCGCCGCAAAGTCCGCAAGCTTGTCGGGCTCGTCAAAGACATTCGAAGCAACTTGATTGATCGAGAAGTTGGTGATCTGGTCGCGGAATAGTGGGTTGAGTTGAGCGATGTCCTTAAAAACGGAGACGATTTCTGACATAAAGGCGCGAATGTACTGGTCATCTTTGTTGTAGGGTTGGGTATGGAGGTTCTCGACTCGAACAATTGAGATGGCGTGGTTGTGCAAGAACGATGTCTGTACTGGACCTGTCATCATACCAGAATGAGGCGTATGGCAGCAGTGGTGTCACCAAATACTTACCAGGAGAAATCTTGGAGACCTGCCCTTCGACGTGTTCGGGTGGCGGAGGAGGTAGGGTCTCTGGTGGGTTTACAGTCTGCGTATCTTCCGGAGCAATATTAGCGAGCAGTGGATGTTCTCCAGCTTTGAGCAGTTCTGTGATTTTTATCCGTCGGTGAGGGTACAAGACAGCCGTGAGACCTTCTTCCTTCTCCTCGCCAGAACCCGTGTTCGCAGAAAATACGCTGGTAACCTGAGCAAAAACGCCAACCGGGTGGACCGAATTAATGTCTGTAATGATGTCGCTATCCGTATTCTCGTCCTTCAAAAGAAAAGCACCCAGGTAGGGTTGGCCACGCTTCGTCATCTCTTTAATAGCAGCGACTACAGCGGGGTTGCGAACGACAACAGCCTTGTAGAAACCGGGAAAGAGAGGGCGTCGAGCGATGGGAAGAGCAAGGACCTGTGGATATACTTCGGGGACAGACTGTTTAGCTATGGAGCTGGGAGTGGGAGGTCGATGCGATGAAGGTGGTTGGGAATCAGCTGGGTCGTTGCTGTCCCCACTCGAAGACGAAGGGGGTGAGCCGGCTGAGGAGCCCGCGGGATTCTCGTCTTGTGAGCTCTCCATTTGGGCATGGTCACCATCCTTACTCCCCGACGACTCGGCTGCTTCGGACTCATCCGGCTCGGCAACGTCGGTGGGGTCGTCCGACTTGTTTTTCGGCCAGCGTGGATGACATAGGAAGGGAGACGACCGCGCAAAAGACAGTCTTGAAGATGTGAAAAGTCTCTGGTTGGCTAATTGGCTCGCAATCAGAGAGCTTGGTAAGACTATGGGTCGGAATGTGTGTAGTGGTGTCGTTAGCTGTCTAGAAGCCAACGGACGCGCACGGCACGGGGTGCTGGCACGAAAGGTGCGTGCTAAGGGCATCGGGAAGGCAGACGACCTCCACCTACTGGATGCACTCGGTCAAGTGAACAAAATACTAGGATGACTCAGCAACACTTTTACTAGTACGCTGACGTATGCAAAGGGGTAGGCTGCCACTACTAATTGTCAAGCCAATGTCACCGTCGTAGTGAGCAAAGATGTAGCCTATAAATGATTAATGGGAGAATTGCATACATAGCATTCTGTGACTCGTCATTGCTCCAACAAGTAGGCCAGATATTTGATCGGAGCATGACTCGGCTCTTGAGTCACTGACGAATCACTGGCTTCACAATCAATCATTCTCCGGTCGCTATAGCACCGCTCAAGATATCACCGCCTACATGAGCGTTGATGATGGCCATATGGAAGCTCGTCCACGCACCGCACTTCGATTCATCTCATACATGCATTTCCGATTGGTCAGTTCTAGATAACCTTACTTTGATGGGGTGCTAGTTACTAACTGCCAAGACAGCCGCGCGAAAGATCGTGCTTGATTGATCAGAGGGAGGAAAAAGTCAACGCTACCGCCAATCGGTCGAGTTCCACTCGATGCCATTCCCCAGACCATCTTCTCCGAACAAATTCACCGTCATCTGATCTCCCCACACCTGATATTTCTGCTCTGATAGGCGCATTTCTTGTACCGTCTCGAAGCTCGGCGAAGGTGTTGTCGTTGGATTCGAAAACACGAGGCACTGGGCGCTCTGCGTCGGTGTCGCTGTGGGTTTTTGCGCAATTTGTGATGCAGTACGATTAATATTTCCAGATGGAAATGCGAAGCCATAATACCCTGGACACGAGTCCGTGGGGAAGCGGTAAGCCCTGCATCGTTGGTCAGCGAGAAGGTAGCAACAACACTTATACGAGGACAGTTGAAAATAAGATCGGTTCTCACAAGTAGACGCTCCTCAAAAACGGTAGGCCCAGGTTGATGTGGGGCTGTGAGGCATCCCAATCCGTGATCCCCACAGAACACGTACCCCAGTCCGTGAGCGGAGATGTGCTACGCAAAAGATTTCCTGTCGAGTCGATGGGGTAATCTACACCGTTGATGGTCGCGGTAAGTGCCACGTAGGGTGTATATTCAGTCGAGTTGCAGACATATGAAACAATCCCAGTGACCGGCTCGATGGTATAGTTTATTGGACCGGCGTATCCCGTTTGAGTAAGATAGGTAGTAAGATTAGGCACACTGGTGCCGACAAAGACTTTGCAACGGAGGATTAGCCACGGTGTTTTGTTCGCGATCAAACCAAGCCGCTGTGTTGGCGACCACATACCTGAATCTACAGTTGCGTACGTAGCAGGGCTATCCGGCAGAAAGCTCCCATTGTAACCCTTTAGTCCATCCAATGCAAATAAGTTTCGGAAAGTCCACGAAGCATTGGGCGTGACGATTGGGATCCAGTTCAAATTTCCCTGGTAATCGCTCTCGTCCAACGCCCCGATCGTGATCTTTGGATTGGAAGGGTCGAATCTCATTCCGATAACCGGGTTGAGAAGCTGGTGGTTTGCATATAGCCGGGATAGAAAATGCTCTGATGCAACCGTGGTGTTGACAGGATCGGGAAATACACCCATCCGCCCGTTATATAAGAGATAGCTGAGGGTGTTATCACCGCCTGATTCAATGAGACCTACACCATATCAGGTGACGGAAGATGAACGAGATGTAGCAAGGTAACGAACCAAAGTTGGTCTGAGGCAATGACAAGACACCACCGAAACTCATGGCATCGCTGCTCATATTCCCGAAATAAGCAGTTGTGCTATATGGCCATAGATCATCCAAGCCCTATGAAGATCCAGGTATGGCGTTTGGTAAGTGCGATCATGGGCGAAACAGTACCTGAAATGTGGTAGAAAGGGTCGGGTCAAAGGATGTGTTTCCGCTGCATAGGACGCAGCTACTTGAATAGACCGCAACTTTGGCAGTGTTGAGGTCGAGGGTTGTGTTGATCAACTGAGGGGGCGTCCCATACAACGTTGGAACGAGTGGACCATTGAAGACAGAGTCTGACAGATTAACAGGGACATTCATGGGGAGACTGACCCACGCTGTTTCGGACGAAATCAGTGGAACTCCGTCTGACGATGGGCACACCTACTAGGATCAGCTCGGGCGGAACCGAGTAACAACGCGATGAAAGACACTAGGGACATTTCACGCTAGGCAAGGAGGGAGGGAAGGAGGTCGGCACTGTAGAAGTGCATCATCACTAACACGCGCCGAGATATAGGATACTCCCTGCCTTGAAAATATTATCCCCGCAGCGGCGTCGCGCGAAGCATGTTTGTCTCCAATATAGTCGCACACCAACATCCGATCATAGTAAGAAAGACTTGCCGCGCTCAGATCCATACAAAGGCATTATTATTTCGACGTGGCTCAGACGCAGATGCGGCTGGAGTCTATTGCACAGGAACTGTGATCCAAATGGATAAGCCCGTGGCATCAATTGGTCATACTAGTAGTCCATGAAATGGCAGGGCGTCGAATATGGTGATGGTGCCAAGTGAAATATAGCTGTTTCCGTGGAAATACAGCTGGTGGTTGTTGTATCCGTTGTTTCATAGTTTCCTTGCTGTAAACCATGATGCATGATGCATGATCCCCGCAATATGATTTACGCCGATCTGGCAGTGTTGCCAATTATTTTCCAGACACAAAAGCGATCGGAGTTCAAACATTCAAGCATGTGCCCATGCTATCAACCAATTTCTACTATGCAATGGGCATCTTCAACAATGGATATTCCCCTCCTGCCAGCTGCGGGGCTTGGGCGGATTGGTGCCAAGACTGGTCACCCCGGACTCATTTAATTTTTGCGTCTTCGCTCGGCTACAGCATGCACAAATGGAATCGTCCTCAAATGTATCAAATAGTGGTGGTTTCCAGGTCTTGCGTGCACCAAGACCCCAAGTTGCTACTGACTTGCCCCCCATGTCTAACACAGAAATACTTCCCATCCACCGTGAGGGCGGTGAATCGTGCCACCGCGGTTCCCCCTCGATATCCATCTCTGTGTATCGTTCAGAACCTCCTCCTAGCACGAGTACTAATATCAAGGATGACCACATCGAGCAGACTCCAACATCAAGCGTCCCTTTGCTATCTCCCGGGCCCGCTGCAGGTTGTCAGGCTGATTGTGGACACTTACCATTGGTTTCCATATGGCAGTGGGCGTTAGTGCTCATCACCACTATCCTTAGCATCGCGTACCTGGCTTTTTGCTACGTGGTCCATTATCGGACAGTGCCAGCCAACGTTATTCCCGGCGTTGACATTGACACAACAACACAAGTTCCAAGTAAGCACTGACGAGTACTACTATCCGTTCCGACTTGAACCGCTGAATATACTGGCAACGCACCAGGTATCTTTGGAGCTACACTGACGACCATTAGTATCATTATTATCAGTCTTGCACTATTCCCGTTGAAAGGGCTTATATGCGAGCTTCAAGTGAGTGCGTACTCGCTCAAGGTTGTTCATGATTTTGATCTGCCAAAAATTTAGTCCGAAGAATTTTTCCGCCTCCTTTCGGCCCAAAGAGACGGTCACGGGGTTAAGCTGAAGATTGTCAACGGAATTTCCAACTCATCGTACGGCCTCATTGAATCCGTCGTGGCCACCGTGTATCGAAACTGTTCGGTGTACTATGCCGTGGCCTTGATCGCAGCGATGTTTGTCTGGGCAGTTTCCACACTAGCGCCCGCGGCGCGTAAGTCAAATTCTCATCTGTGATCTCTACTAGTTCAAACCTGTGTATTAGTAAGTATCCAACCCATTCTCGTGGACGGACCCATCATGGCGTTCTCCGTCGGCGCTATTCCTCCGCTTTCCCTATACCAGTAAGAAGCTCGTGACTGTTTTGGGTGGAGGTACTCAGTCTGACCGATATTCAGGCCAGTGGCAGCAGGGCAGGTCCTAACGCCTTCGTCATTCTCGCCCGCACCCGGATATTCGGCTGCGATAGTCTGGGCTGAGAGAGAACTTGGTCTTTCCTATTCATTTTCAGTTTTGGATGACGCACAGGAGATATATTCTGGATTTGTGGTTCCAACGCCGCAGACCCAGATTCTTAACTCCACAGTAAATGCACGCTGGTTGACGGATGTCATTGGTCTCAATCCCTACTGTGCATGGGCCAATCCGGTGAACCTCACTGGGACGTCGCTCAATCTCACCATGAACAGCACCCAGGTCCCCACTAATGCTGTATCTGTGCACCTAAAAAACTTAGATCTCGAAGTATCGGTCCCGAGTTCCTACTTCCGTGGGTCTTATACTTGTTTATTTATGAAACTTGTCTTGATGTGAATTTCGTTCTGACTAGCGGTGTATGATTCATTCTTTGTGACTAGTATCAACGCACATGATCCCACCGTCACCGTTCTCAACTACACGACTGGAAGCTTGCCAACAGATGGCGCTATGGTCATATCAGTAATCCAATGCACCTCCTCGAACTGTACAAAGGAAGCTATCGACATCATCTCGCTTTTTGTTGATTTTACCAACGTCCCATCCATGAATTTCAGTTCAATCGGTGCAGACTACGAAATCGGTTTCTTGGCTTGCAAACCAAATATCACAATAGAAACTAGAGAAGTGCGCACGCACGGGTCGATGACGCTAGAAGTCCAGCCACGCTCCAATGATGCAAAGCCCCACCCTAGACAAAATAATTTGGACTGGACCCAAACGTCGTTGATTACTGCGTACTCGTTATCCAAACTGACCACTGACTCTGGCCCAGCGTCGTCTGCATGGTCTGGCCTTGGTTCCGGGACACAAGCTGATTTCATCTTCGGCAGCAACCAAATGAGCAGCATTCCATCTGGCCTGGTCTGGGAGAATACTACCAGGATGCTCAACCCTCTTCCACTGGAACAACTTACGCAGGGATATACACGGATGGTGATGGCCTCGATGAAGCGTAAGCCTGTCTTTATATCCCAAATTACGGTCGTGTAATTCAAGACTATCTCAGCATATGTCTCGGGTTCACTCGGGACCTCATACGTGCCGGGTCGCGTAGCGAGCGTTCAACAGATCTTCATGTCTTCCCTGCCACACGTCATCACGTCAACAGTTTTACTCTCTCTGTTGTTCATGATGGCCGCCGCTGCATATTTCCGGCGTGGCAAGGGAGATCAATTCAATCTCACGAATGTCGCTGCGGCCTTGGCGGATTCTGAGCTTTCGCAGATGGTCAAAAAAGTAAAAGTTGATGTTAAAAGAGAATTTGAAGAGAGTCGAATTCGTAGTAGGCGGTGGTGGTTAGGAGGCAATGTTGGCCAACAAGTGGCTGGCAAGCTTGGTGATTGGAAGGTTTTGTTGGAACGTCCAGCCAAAGCGGACGGGATCGAAGTACTACAAATTTCTCGATAAAAATTCCGTTGCACGCCTGCGGGTAGTAGTACGTACATTGAATGCTATGAGGACGGATAAACTAGTTCAAACACAGAAGGGACATCCGATTTGGGAATTAACGTTTCAACACCAAACTTACTACTGCAAGGATCGCCCGTCGATAAAAGATGACTGAAATTCACGATCAGTTCGATACTATCCTGATCCTTGATTTTGGATCGCAGGTCTGAGGCCATCTATCTTTCTCTTTGGTGACCGCACGCCGATATTTAATTCCTGCATCATCATCTCTACAGTATAGCCATCTTATCACGAGGAGATGTCGTGAACTGAAGGTCTACGCGGAATTAATGCCCTGTACGACTCTTCTCAAAGACGTCCATTTCAAGCCCAAGGGTACACTTCATTTTCTTCCCCAATATTGGAAGCGAACGTTCTTATCGGAGGAGATTTGTCACAGGTGTCATTCTCTCCGGATCGCCATACTCGGTATATGATTCAGATGCACCACACGCCGACCCCGCGATCTTTGAACTTGGAGTCCCGATCCTTGGTATCTGCTATGGACTGCAGGTTCGTTTCTGGCCTGTAACCGATCCAATCTTGACCGCGCATATATGACATCGTCTGGCAGGAAATCGCGTGGAACTTTCAAGGAAAAGTCGTGAAATGTGATCATCGCGAGTACGGTCATGCCGCTCTTCAGATTACCCGATTCGGCCAGGGCTCTGTTGATGCTCTCTTTATGGATCTGGGTAATGAAATGCAGGTGCGCATCGTCGGTGGCGTGGTACCGACCACCCCTGATACTCAGCATGCATTCTGCTTTACAAGGTTTGGATGTCCCATGGAGATCAGCTTCGGAATCTTCCAAGCGATTTCCATGTTATCGGTCATACACAGAACGCACCGTTTGCCGCCATCGCTCATAATGCGAAACCGATTTACGGTATCCAATTTCATCCTGAGGTGACCCACAGCCAAAAGGGCAAAGCAGTGATCTCTCGCTTCGTCCTCAAGATCTGTGAATGCAGAGCAAACTGGACGATGGCAAGTTCTATGTGTGAAATTGGCTCTATTTACCTCGGTGACCCGCATTTCAACAGGAAGAGTTTATTGGAAAGGAGATCTCGCGCATCAGAGAAATCTGTGGGCCCAAAGGACGCGTAATCGGTGCGGTCAGCGGGGGTGTTGATAGCACGGTTGCGGCCAAGCTCATGCACGAAGCTATTGGTGATCGGTGCGCATCATGTATCCATGCACTCCTGCAAGCGAACTCGCTCAGTTCTCAAATCTAGCTTCCATGCCATTATGGTCGACAATGGTGTTCTGCGTCTCAATGAAGCCAAACAGGTCAACGAAATGCTCAACAGAGACCTCGGTGTAAACCTTACTGTCGTCGACGCGTCTGATCTCTTCCTCTCGCGTCTCGAGGATGTTGAAGACCCAGAACAGAAACGCAAGATCATTGGCAACACCTTTATCAACGTCTTCGAAGCGGAAGCTGCCAAGATCGAAGCTACGGCCGAGGAAGAGGAGAAACGAGGTGGCGAAGCAAAGGGCCGGGTCGAATGGTTGTTACAGGGCACACTTTATCCAGACGTCATCGAGAGTATCAGCTTCAAGGGTCCAAGTGCCACGATCAAGACCCATCATAACGTTGGTGGATTACTGAAGGATATGAAACTGAAACTTATTGAGCCGTTACGTGAGTTGTTTAAGGGTGAGTTTGATACTACTTGGTGGAAATGCGTCTACAAACCACTGTTTGTTATCGTCAGATGAAGTCCGTGCATTGGGTCGGTTACTATTGATCCCTGCCCAATTGGTTCATCGCCATCCATTCCCGGGCCCTGGTCTCGCC
>JBBPMD010000753.1:0-14419 GCA_038090095.1 Zangia roseola | reverse complement strand
AATACCCGGGCGGTCTACGCTTGCCCTCTTCGAACCTACAGTAGTACCCCACCTCACCATTGAGACCTTCCAAATACGCTCGGCCTCTCGCCAGATTCTTTCACCGTCCACGTCTGTCAGATACCGGCCTTCCTGCGGGGAACAGCCTCCATCGCCACGGTAGTTGCCGAGCACGCGCTCTGAGAGGGCGCATGTCATGTTGTGAAATAACCTTCAAGGGAGGGAACGTGGTGTGGAGAATACCCAATCTTGGACTCTGTCCCTCCCGTGGCGAGAGGGTCCCTTGAGAGACAGACTCGGCGGCAAGATAAGTTATCCACCGGCAAGGCCCGTTTTCAAATATGTATGTACGTCTTTCGTTTGCGATGCAAGTGAGTTGGCAATGCGTCACTCTGGCATTTCGCAGACGTCACTTGGCTCCCGTGCACATGTTGTTTCGGGACACCATGTGGTATTCATTTTTCATTTTATTGGTTATGCGTGACTATCTTTTTACACAGACGAACGCCATATTGGCAGTTGTAAAGGAAGAGTGGGTTCGGTCCTCGGGAAGAGCCTCGTTCCGATGGCTACCCAATTCCAGGTCGTGGGTGCATTAACCCCGCGTCGGCGATGAGTCAATGGAAGCCACCGATGCGGATTGAACAAGGTGGTTGGGATTGACCGAGAGCGGTGACGGGGACACTGACCGACGGAGATCAAGGTGGACGAGCTTCTCGAGCAGCTGATGAAGGCACGGCGATCATGGCGGATTGTGTGATCCCGAGGCTTACTAGTGGTCCATATGAGAGTGAGGGATGGTGATAATCAGGGATGGCTGGGGCAGGACTGTGAGCGGTGCCGTGCCTCGATGGGAAGTGGGGAATGGAGGGAGATCCTCACCTGGAGCATTTCATGGTGACGGGTGAGGTGCTAATAGAGGGCCTAGAGGATACACGTGCGAATCAGACGAACGGCGTTTGAGCTGTGTGGTACAGGATCCACCAGAGAGAGGACCTAGGAAAGAAGCGAAGGACAATCCAGGGGGAATTCTTAACAAGCCGCATCTCGTCATTTCATTATGAGAGGAATGGTTGGGACGTACGGTACTGCGGAGATGGGGAGATGTGTCGAAAGATGGCAAACGTACAGAGAGGATTTGAAATGCATGGATTCAGGAACGGGAAATACAATAATTATTTCGACGGACAAGGCTGGTACAGCATCACAGGATCAGGAAGGAGGAGAAAGCCCGTGTCTGAGAAATCAAGCCTAGAATCTACGGCGGTGAAGGCAGGGTAGTGGCAACGATGGTGCGCTGTCGGAATCGCGAACAGGATATGTATACGGGGAGAGAGGATGTTACCGGAAGCAATGAGATGGGAGCATCACCGACGGGGGCCGGCGTTGGCAAGGAAGATTGGCAGTACGGACAGGAATGCAAGGAGGTAGGATGAGATATTCTATGATGATGTCGGGGATCGATCAAAAGAGTGGGAGGGCAAGGAAAGAAGGATCCGTATATGGCAAGGGGGCACAGCATGGCGGGCGAGAGATGAATGGAGTTGTTTTGAAAGAGCGAAAATAGAAAGTACGGAACGAGAAAGGGAAGAGAGGCGGGCACGCACGGTGCTGGGAGGGAGAGGAGGAACGTGGACACGATAACTGGCACGAGGGACCGAGGTGGGCACGGGGGTCGTGGGGGCGGTGCGTGGGAATGTGTTGACGTAACACGGACACGCTGTTCTGTCACACTATTTGTATGTGATGTGATGTGGTGTGCGTTGTTTGGCGGATCTGAGATCAGATAGGCGGGTTGTTCCGGGAATCCGAGATAGCGGTACGCCAGAAAGAAAGAGTAGCCGAAATCTGGGAAGAAGATGGGCCCCACCGGAAAAGGAAGTGACCGAAAAGGGAATGGACAGCGTTGTTCTTATAACATGGACAATTCGCTGCGAATTTGAACGCCAGTTAGTTGCTGCGACGAATTCGCCATGTCCATGATCCAGTTCGACGCATATCCCTCCCCGCCCTCATTTTCTGACGCGTCGTCCACTCCACGCACTCCATCTCCACACCAGTCCGACTTTTTCCATATCAACCCAAAGCAACAACACATCCCGATCGGATCTCTCCCTCACATCTTCCAGGAATCAGACCTCATGATCCACAACAACGACCCAGCCTGGTTCCCCTACCCAAACCAGCCCAACTCCCTCCTCCACGAGCTCTACGACGCCGAGAACCCTGACAACTACCCCCCACCTGACCTCTACCTCGACGACTCCACACACAACTACCCTGACTGGCAGTCACAACAGCAGCAATACCACGCCCTTCCTCGTCGTGCCACCTACCCCTACGTCCGCCATGACCTTCCCCAGCCACAGTACTTTGACCAGTACCCCGTCTACTCGGACTCGCTTCCCGACCGTCCAGATGCCCACCCGATCAAGCTCGAGGACACCCCCCTCATCGTCCCGTCGCAAATGGGCTTCCCCCCACACTCCATCCACCCCCACCACCATTCTTTTCTTCCTTCCGCCTCCGGCATAGCTGTCCCTGTACAGCTCACCGACGACGCCGCTAGCAAGGAGACACAGTATCTCCGCAGGCGCTGCTTCAACTGCCATACCACGGAACCTCCCTCCTGGCGGCGCTCTACCCTCAATCCCGGCAAAATCGTATGCAACAAGTGCGGTCTCTATGAACGCACCCACCTTCGCCCCCGTCCCCTTCGCTTTGACGAGCTCCGTGCCGGTGGCAAGACTCGCAAAACCTCTTCCGCTACCGCTCCACAAGATAAAAAGACCGTCCCAAAATCACCATGTGGTGCTGGTTCTCTCTCTATCAAGAACGAACCCAGCGAGTCTGGGCTTACTCGTCGCAATTCAGTTTCGAGCGCTTCTAGTGGCGTCAGCGACTGGGACGACAGCAGTAAGTCCCTTTCATATTCCGTCTGTTTGACGCCCATTCATGTCTGTTGCAGTTTCTCTCTCATCCTCCCAGCCTCCCACGCCTGGCTCCACGTCTGCACATTCTTCCGCTTATTCTTCTCCCGCCGTTCCCACTTTCCCAATCCCACGCAGTTCCCAAAGCCCGCCAGTCGAGTCGGGGCTGCAGCCACCTATTCGCCTCCCGAACGCACCCCTTACAGACATCGCCTCTCTGCAACAGTCACATCCCGTTCCGCGCAAGGCGGCGACAATACCTAATTATTATCCGCAGCCAGCAATATACCAGGGTCAGTCAGACGCTTTCCGCCGCGGGTCACTGCCCATGCAGCGCAATGCTCAGTATGCCTCGCCACCAATGCCGGCACAATCGCCTGCGCCCTTGCAGTCTCTCACGCCAGAGCTGTCATTCCACCCTTCGCCACTTCCTCACGCGTCCCCTCTGTTGCTCTCCTCATCCTCCCTGATTTCCGACCTCCCCTCCGCATAAGTGACGAGCCTCCCGCTCGCCCATTGCTTGTTATTTATTATCCTTCGACTTCGCGTTTCGACCCACCCCACGTTAATTCCACTCACAGCCTTGTGGTCTTTTTACGCGATTATCAAAGCTTATTTATTCACTATGGTTCAAAACGAAGACGAAGCGTGGCTCGGCCAAAATGCCACGATATTTATCATCCGAGCACCCGTCCCTCGGCTTCGATCGACTTGTATCCTCTACATCGCACCCACCAACTGTCGACTATGATCCATATTGCACATATACATATGTCCATTCACATACCCCCCCTCCACCACGTGGGTTCGTCGTTGCGATGATAGATACCCCCACAGATAACTGTACGAAAAACAAATGGCGAGCAGAGAACGAGACGGGACTGTACTAGTACTATTCGGAAGTCTTAGTTGCCGCATTTTAGTATACCTTGAATTAGAATTTTTGGCATCTCTGCAACGCGGTGTGAATGAGTGAAGTGCAAGCTACGGTGGCGTCACAAGTATGACCGCAACTTGAGTGAATGGTCCCTTCGCCACCCAGGGACCACCGGTTTCAGCGAATACCGAGCTTCCGAAGACATGCCAGTCTCCAAGCACGTCGTCATTAACGCGTGTCCTGGCCACCCTGACTGGTCCGTATATATATATTTCCCTGGATTGACGCAGGGTTAAGGTTTACCTTGAGAAAAAAAACGAATTTTTGAATACGAAGTGGCCACTTCGTCAGAGTGGCTCACGCCGGAGTGAATTCAAGTGTGGGTCATAAACACGAGACACGCCAGAAGCAACACCCTTGACTTTGTTTGGGGTTAAGGGGGTCCTTGGTTCCCCTTGGCTAAGAATTGCGCTGGCACAAACCTTGGACGGCGTGTGTCTCACATGTCTGATTTTAGCCCACCAACTCGGCGAGCGTCCGACGGTGGCTTCGTGAATTCGTCGGACATATCCATAACATGAAGAATTCTCATTGACAGTGACGTTGACGATAAGTGTGTTCGCCGCCACCGCGCGTCTGAACCTTGTTCTTGAGCCAACGATGACGTGTGCAGCCCATCGTTTGGCCTCTTTTTCTCGCGCGCGTGGGGGGTCCTGTCCAGTGAGTCCGGATAGACACCGTGTCGTTCCTGTCCGGTAACACGGCGTGGTTGTCCGAGATACGATCGAGAGGGGTGGTTCGACGGGTAATGTGGCACTCTGACTCCCCATGGTCAACCATGTCCATAATTGTGTTGAATGAGGGCCTTGGTCGACGTGGCATTGGCTTGACCTGAGAACGGGCGCGTTTATTGGACACGTGACTTGGTTGCGACAGTCCGTGCGCGTCCGTAAGACGGATGGGGATGGATTGAAGGGGTAACGGTGTGAAGAAAGCACCGAGGTAGCGATGATGGCATAGGTACTTCGGATGTTATTTGCCCACCCTATCGTCGGACTCAACGGATGCATACGTGGTATTACGTACGTACGAACCACGGTGGCGCTTTGGGGGAAGAGGGTTCCTAATAAGGAACAGCTTGTTTTGTGTCCGTCTGGCGTTGAATGAATGTAGGGCGGGAAGTCATTTCGGAAAGGATCATGGGACATTTCGGTTCGTGGCGCCGTCTTTTCCGTCTCCCGTTTTCGTGTGTTGTAGGATGCGTCAGAAGGGCAACTGAGATGACGCGTATTCGACGACAAACCCCGTGGGCTAATCAGACGCTGGTTATCAGTAGTAGTAACGCTAACCGAGCGCAGAGGACAATCGCGGCCCGTCACGCACTACCGGGTTAATTATCCGTGTTGGCCACGATAGTTGTAATTGGACGTCTGCTGTGGCTATCCACAGCGCCGCAAGGCAGGTGAAGCGATCAAAGAATCTCCATAGATTGTTTTCTGCGTCTGTCCGAGTTGGCATCATCAGGAGCACATTCGACACGAACGACCAGGCCCATCGATCATCCACATGCAGGACGGGCGAGTGTGAATGGTTTCTATGACGTTTGGTGGTACTCCTACCGGTACTGGACAACCCGGATTGTTGTCACCTCGTGTATCGTATGTGCTCCCGCGATACCGGACGACGTGCCCATACTGGCAAGTTCCAAGGGGGATGTCATACCAGATTTCCCCGTTTGTGGCGATCCCGGGGAAAGGGACGGAAACCGGGATAACCGGTGATTATCATTTGCTTGAGATCGGAGGCCAGCAAGTCCGGCAGGGACTCCCATCAGCTTCGGTCCATCAAGTCTTCTATATGGGCCAATGAGCCACAAGTCCTGTTTCGCTTAGCCACGAGATGACTCATCAGATCGTCTTTCTGAATGGAACGCGCCAGGAAGTTGATCATGGTGGTTAGAAATCAGCGGTCCACGCGTGTAGGAGACCACGAGTTGAACGGTGATTACGGGAACTACGTATGCTTCGCACCATATCCTTGCGATGCAGTGGTAAAGTGAGTGATGGTTGTTCACAAGACGGAAATGACGGTGACAAGCAAAAAAAATCAGTGGCACGTGACGCTGTATCTTGCAAGTGCATCATCATGGCCAAGGGATCCCAACTCTCCCAGCTCAAATCCGCGCTCGCGCAAGCTGGGATCAACAGACCCAATGGCAAGAAAAAGAAATCTACCCCGTTAACCGAACATGCCAAAGTCAAAAAAGCCGCCAAGCTACGCGAGATTCAGCAAAAGCTCAACCCGTTTGACGTCAAAGTCACCAGGCTCAAGCACGATGTCGGTGGTCGAAAGATCAAGGGGACGATGGGGCGACCAGCGCAGAGCAAGCAGGCTGGGATGCAGCAAGTAGAAATGTTCTTGTTGTGTGTTATGCGTGTGCTGACGAGGACGCGTAGCGGGAGAAGTCCCTGTTGAAGGAAATTGAACAGCGGGGGCGGGTCGGCGGTGTCGTCGACCGACGGTTTGGTGAAAACGATCCTTCGATGTCGCTCGAGGAGCGTATGCTGGAGCGGTTCACGAGGGAGAGACAGCGCGCATCCAAGGGGTCCGCGTTCAATTTGGAGAACGAGGACGAGTTGACGCATTATGGCCAGAGTCTGTCCAAGTTGGATGACTTTGAGGATTTCTTGGTACCCGTAGACGAGGATGAGGACGACGGTGAGTATTGTTCAGGAGTCTATCGTCGAGGAGCGGATTGAATCTCCTCCAAAAGGTCAATTGGATCACGATACCGTCAAAAAAGTCCACTTTGGTGGATTTGATGATGACGAAGAGAAATCCGACGAGGTATAGTATTATCACCCGTTCGATCTCGTGCGCATCACTCAACCAACTTTCGTAGCCAGAACGAAAAAAATCTAAAGCTGAGGTCATGGCGGAAGTCATTGCCAAAAGCAAGGCGCACAAGGTATTTATTTGTTTTGTGTGCAGAGGCCGATACGATGAGGCATACTCCGAGTAGATGCGTCGCCAAATGGAAAAAGAACAAGAAGAGAACACACGACACGAACTCGATCAAGATTTTGATTCCCTCAGAACGCTCCTCTATGCACCCGATCCGTCATCCGTGGAGAACGATGCTTCCGACGCTGCAAAGCTTCGTTTACCAGCATCTGTCAACGACGGGGACGCCATGGACTATGACAAGCAGGTTCGGGAGCTCGCTTTCGATAAACGAGCAAAACCAAAAGACAGAACAAAAACGGAGGAAGAACTGGCGTTGGAACAAAAAGAAGCGCTCGAAAAGGCTGAAAGAGAACGGAGAATGCGCATGTTGGGTGAAGATCCAGGCGAGAGCGACGCCGAAGACAGCGGACGAAGAAAGAAACGCCATCGCGGAGGTGACGATCTGGACGACGATTTCATCGAGGGCGACCCCTTTGCTGGACTTGGTCCAGGACTTGGCGTGGAACTGAAAAGCGGTGTACCTGGGAGTGATGATGGAGAGGGCAGCAGGGAGGAAGACAGTGAAGAGCACAGTGGCGAAGAAACTGACTTTGAAGCTTTCGGAGAGGACAGTCAGTCACGCGACGACGCATCCGATTCGGAAGAGGACAGCACCGAGACGAGGGTGAAGCGACGGGCTCAGAGATCGTCTGAGCCTCTGAAGGATGCAAAGGAGTTGCCGTATACGTTCCCTGCCCCCGAAAGTCACGACGAATTCCTCGAAGTCGTGGAAGGTCTCCCGGATTCTGATACACTGACTGTAGTACAAAGAATCCGGACATTGTATCATCACAGTCTCGGTCCCGAAAACAAGCTCAAGTTGCAGGTAAGGCAACCATGGTGATCTCGCTATCCCCTGTCCTGATTCCGCTCATAGAACCTTGCGAGGGTCCTTGTTGATCATATACTGTATTTGGCATCGCTGCCCGCGCCAAGAATGAAATTGATATCCGCTCTCGTCCCGCATTTGTTCGCACTCTGTCGGTCCTATCCAATCGAATCGGCAGACTACTTCGTGGCAAAGCTGTCTCTCATGCACAAAAACCTCAAACGGGGCCTAGCAAATGGGGCGTTGGAACCTGACGCGCGGACCTGGCCCGGACTCTCCGAGCTCACCTTCCTGCGGGTGATAGGAACCATTTGGCCGACGAGTGACATGCGCCATCCGGTCGTTTCGCCTGCGCGGCTGCTTATGGGAGCATATCTCGGTTTGTGCCGGGTCAGGTCGTTCGGCGACGTCATGAGCGGATTGTTCCTGTCTTCCTTGTTCCTGCAATACGAGTCACTCTCGAAGCGGTTTGTTCCAGAAGCTATAAATTTCGTGATTAATGCCACGTTGCACGTTGCACCTCATGATTTCGCCAGCGCCGGGTCATTACCAGGTACTTTCTCGTGTCCGGATTTGCGGTCCGCTCTATGCGAGCCGCTGGCTATTGACGAGAACAAGGCCGAAGGCCTTGAATTCTGGAAGCCCAATTTATTGCAGATGACATCGGCCAGTCCTTCCGAGCAATCCAAGATCGATGCTCTTGGGTTGGCCTTCGGTCTTCTGGAACGGTTCGCCGACATGTGCAAATCCCTTGACGGCTTTATTGAGTTGTACGAGCCGATTAACGCCATTCTCTCTGGCTTGGAGTGTAGACAGCTGTCCAAGGTCGTTCAGGTATAACTTCGTGTTCGTATCATTATGGCGCCTCATTTGTTGCCAGTTGCGGGTGGCCTCCTTACAAGACACGATCGCACGCTTACTCAAGTTTGCGCGACAGTCGCGGAAGCCGCTCCATTTGCAAGCCCACAAACCGATTCCCATCCCAACATATATACCCAAATTCGAAACGAGTTCGTCATCGTACCTCCGGCGGCGAGATCCGGACCACGAACGAAACGAGGCATCGAAGTTGCGGTATCAGCTCAAGCAAGAACGCAAAGGGGCCATTCGTGAGCTACGTAAAGATGCCAAGTTTCTTGCTGCTATGGAGCACAATAAACAGACGGAGAAAGATAAGGTGTATAAGGAACGCATGAACAAGGCGTTTAGTTCGTTAGAAGGGGAAAGGGCAGAGCAAAAGGCGATGGAGAGGGAGAAGGCGAGGGAGAAACGACGCGCTGGTCGTAAATAGGATGTTCCCTAATTTGGAAGGCCGTGAAATGTAGCGGCGCGACGCGTGTCCGAGTCCACCTTTGCCACCGTGAATGAGCGACCTACCGTCTAGTGGTGTTCCAGCTACCTTCCAGAGTCCGGGTGGCAACGCCGCTGTCGCACCGAAACAGCTCTTGGAGTTTCTCAGCTCTCTGATACAAATCCCGACTGAAGAAGACGGCATCGACTCGACTTCATGGGTTACCGTGGTGGCAGGACTCGCCGATCAGGTGTTTGGCTACTTTCCCTACTTCACTTCCATTCGACAGGGCACAACCAACGAGCGCATCACGCTTACACACTGCTCCCTCTCTGTCTTGGACCGCGTTTCGCGTCTTTCACGGCCCGTCTGGGATGACCGGCAGGATCTCGTCAAGAAAATATTTACACAAATGCTCGCGCTCTGCATGTCCGCGGAGTCGTGGCTCGACGTGCCCAACGATGACCTGGCGGATAACTTGGACCCAACAACTCTGTACCCCAGGGCGATAAACATTCTGGTGGATATTTTGTGCCAGCTGTTGGCTTCTCCGTTCCGAAAGGAGACTGCCCCGAGAATTTGGGCGCATGGACTTTTGTGGGATCTCCTTGGGTTGACACATGGTAAGCCAGTACCTGTTTTCGCGCCCTCGTTCTGTCACCTCACGTTTGCAGACATGTTGAGCAAGCCGCAGGATGAATTTCCATTAGACATTCAACTGTACACAGAGCCACGTCTGAAGCGAGCGCCGACGAACAGAGTAGATACGCCTGTAGGATATTTTTTTCATATGGATGACACGTTGAATGCTTCTAAAGATCAAAGTAGGTTCCTCCAGGTAACGCGAATGTCATTAGACTACCGAACAAATCGCACCTCGCCGTCTTTGGGAGCGTCGTCGGGGAAATCGCTTCCCAAGTATTGCAACGCTCCGAGGAAACGCGATGTTTTACCGCTGATCTCTTGCGGCGTACCGCGCGGATCGTTCCTCTTACCTTTGATAATTGTTTTACATGTCCGGTGCCGGATACGACTCGGTCGCGGTGCCTTCTTCGTACTCTCCAGGCCGCGCAGGCCGTCGTTCCATTGAGTACGAACTTTCGGGATGCTCTTGGGATCTTGTTCCCCCGCCTTTTGATCCATAAACTGGAAGAGGGTCCCAAGAATCCATCCCATCCCTCTGTGGCGGCGCTTATTTTCCTTTTGTCGAACGAAGGACACAGTTGTTTGAGATTGACCACGTTTCACGCAACTGCTATCCTTGGTATTTTGACAAGGGAAGAATGGGGTGATGCAGGAATGGAGCTCAGGGTTCGTGCGTCTCAAATGCTTTTGAACCAGAATAGGGGCGACTGATGAAGCAAGGTTCTCGTGTCCACGTTCTTGCGCAAACATCTCGATCAGCTGGATGGTGAAGTGTTGCAGGCAATCAGGCGATTTTTTGACGGGAACGGGTTGTACGGCGACTGGGAGGGGATCCTGAGGGATGTAAACGCGCTATCAGCAGGTGATCGAGATATTTCGCAGCAGAGCCCTGCCCCTATCGGATGGCGCGCCCAAGCCACACAAGCACTCCGAGCGGTGGTTGATTCCCAGGAGCTTGAATGGACGAAGAACGCTGCTTTACCAGATGCCATATTCGCAGGACACGGCTTGCAAATGCTCCAGAAGAGCAATCTGCAGAGGTATGTTCAATCTTTCGGTGACCCAAATTCATATTCACAAACTATTCTAGGTCGCCCGCTCATAGAAGAGCTATCGCCGATTACACGTCATCGATTGTCACGCAATTTGCTTTCTGTTCTGATGACCGCCCTGGGGGTATTCCGTCAGTTCAATCTGCGATTACCTTGCTCAGTGAACTTCTCGTCGGTTCCGCTCAAGATGTGACGACGGTGGTTCGTGGTAGTACGTATCGGGCCATATTAGCTATCGTCAAGCACCACGCCGTGGGAGTACTTGCCAACAACTGTACGGTCGTCTTGGAGTTGATCCAGCGAGGGGTATCTGATAAGGATAGATCAACAAGGCTGTTAGCTGGGTAAGTGTCCGTGGAGTCTCGCTCGTAGGTATGCTCATCCATCTAAAGTCAAGCGCTTGCCCACCTCGTCAAAGTATGTGCAAACGTTCCAGGAGGTTGGGTGCAGATAGAAGGAATATTTTTCCACTTCGTTCGCTTCCTTCATTCGCCGGCCCGAAGCGCAGTCAAAGAAACGACATTAATCACGCTTGGGTTGATGGGAACGTACGTCGTGTTCATTGAAGTCGCTTTACGGATGTGACTCACGGCTTCCAGTGACGCTCATCCGTTCGTTTTGGAAGAAGTGGTTTTTCATTTGGTCTCACAACTTGGCGAACATAATCCGGTGTTAAAGAGTACTGCGATGGGACAGGCGAGTTAATTTTTCGAGCTTCGTGGGGTCAATTAACACGAGTATCAGTTGATTTCGCTGACAAAGTGGCACAAGAAGCCTCCGAAAAGCTTTCTATTGCCCTTTCTCCCCAGAATCGCGCCATTCGTTGTCGCTCGCAAGTGCTCACATCCTGAATTACTCGCAGAAATATGCCAGTTCCTGGACGTTTCCTCCAACAGTTTCTTGTCCATGACGCGTGCGCATGTATTGCCTTACCTCTTTGCGGAACGTGAGGTCCGAGTGCTTGAAGAGATTGCGAACGAACTGGAAAAGAAACTGTCGATCTTGTTTATGACGGACGCTCCTCAGATTCTTTCGTACGTGTTTCGGCTCCAAGGGCCCGGGCAGACGAACCAGGCGTTGGAATCTATTGTAAAGATTGTCCGAGCGGATCTCGACGAGGCCAATGCACGGTTGATCGACATCAAAGGGATTGTTCATGGCCAACTACTGCCGTTATTGGCGGATTTGATGGTTGTGCTTGGGAATGAAAACCCCGACGATGCAGCATCAGTAAGTACAGGTTAAATCATTCCGAGGTAGTTGGTGACCTCTTGCGTGGTTCCCAGGCCACCAGCGCATTGAGAAAAGTGGGCCGTATCATGTCTCCGAATCCGGGAAGTCAAGATAATGGCAACGCGGAAATGGTACACCTGTTGAAGGCCAACTTGCTCGGCATCGTATCGTATATGAGCGAGATGTTGCAAGATATACGGGGTAAGAAGACGATACTCGCCAAAAGACAGATCGTCCGAGCGTTCGGGGCGCTGATCGTGCAAGTCCGCGACACGCTTCTAAACGTTGCCCCCCAGGTAACTCAATTTCTGGATTGAATCTGTCCTTCTCATTGTCTGTAGATCATGGCCACGCTCCAGACAATGTCTTTGATCCCTGAGCTAACAGACGTCACACTGTCAACGTGGCTCACATTCCTGAAGAACCTGACCCCTCAGGATGTCGGGCCACACATCGTTGCAACCAGTGCGACCATTGCATCACTATGGCCTTCGTTATCGCCGATCGGTCGGGAGACTGCGAAAGAATGTCTGAGGTTCATTGCGTTCGATATCGGTGACCTAGCTGGTGAACATCTGGATGAAGTCGTCGACTTGAGGAACATCCCGGAGTTGAAGAGTATCCACCAGGAGCTCATGCGACGTCGTGCTTCCTGGGATCCGCGAGAGAAACTGCAAAAGGTTCTGGCGCAACTGTACAGCGATAGTTACGCAATCACCTTGCATTTCCTGGGAGAGCTGAAGACGTTGATGTCCGTGGACCATCCTGACTTTGTTCGCAATCTAGCGTCCGGGGATGCGTTTGATTCATTGGTCGGGAAGATACAATCCGCGCTGTTCCATGTCGCATCTCGCGATGGGGATGACATGGAAGGACTGCGACTGCTAGCATTCGAGTGCATGGGGATCCTAGGGGCTGCCGATCCAGATCGGTGCGAGATTGGTTCCAACGACTCGCGCATGGTCGTGCGGAGCAATTTCAAGGACGAAGACGAGTCCGTCATCTTCGCGATGCATCTCATCAAAGACGTACTCGTTGGTACTTTTCGCTCTACTAGCGACATCAAATACCAAGGCCACCTCTCATACAGCATCCAAGAGCTATTGCGATTCTGCGGGTTCACCCCGGCGCTCGTTGCGCAGAAGCATACGGTCCCGGTTCCAGTCAAGGTGCGGAAGAGGTGGAGCAGCCTCCCGAAGCAAATCCTCGAGACCGTCTCGCCTATGTTGGAGGGTCGCTTTCAGAATGTAGAGCATCCCTCTGTCCCCCCTCAGCTCCCGATCTATCCGCGACAGAATACGTATCGAGAATGGCTTCAGCTATGGACGACGTACCTCATTACGAGGGCATCTGGGGAGACCGCACAGAGGGTTTTCAGAGTGTTACGACCGGCGCTAAAGGGCAAGGACGTCGGCGTTGCTCATCATTTGTTGCCTCACCTTATTCTCAACATACTTTTGTCTGGAGAAGAGAAGGACGTTCAAGACATACGAGAGGAGTTGTTGGCCGTCCTCGAGGATCAGGTTGATGAGCGCAGTCCCTCGAGTGCGGACAAGAAGTTCCTCAGTGCACAAGTGGGTGTCTCGCCAGAACAAGCCAACTTAAGATGAACTCTGACTATGTCCTAGGTCGTCTTCACACTTCTTGACCATGTCAGCAAATACGTACGCATCTTGCGGCAGGACATCAGTTCCAAGAAAGTAGAGTCCAACAACAAGCGCTCGCGAGCAAACCTCGCCGGATCGCATAGCGAAGACCAGCTTGTTCGAATCGACTCTATACTTTGTAGCATCAACCACGACCTGATGGCGAAAGCTGCCCTCCAATGCAAAGCCTATGCGAGATCCATGATGAACTTCGAGCGGCAGGTAGTGGTGTTACGAGAACGGGAGGCGCCGGCGTCTACGAAGGAGCTGACGCCTCTCTACGAACGACTACACGAAATCTATGCCCATCTTGACGAGCCAGATGGGATGGAGGGTATATCCATGCTTATTCTCTCGCCGTCATTGGAACACAAGATCCGACAACACGAGAGCACGGGACAATGGACAAGTGCACAAAGTTGCTGGGAAGTCCGTTTACAGCAGTCTCCTGATAATCTGGAGTTTCACTTGGGCCTTTTGCGTTGTTTGAGAAATCTCGGTCACTATGGTACGTATCCACGCACCGTTCGTTTTCACAAGTCAGCTCGACATGAACTTTTTAGACACTTTGAGAACACATGTTCGCGGTGTGCTCGTCCGAAATCCTGACTGGGAGTCTGCACTAGCAGGTTTTCAAGCTGAAAGTGCTTGGATGATGGGCGCTTGGGATGATCTTCAGCGGATCACTGCCAACAACGAGTTGACATCGCCATACATTATGAAAGCCCGCGTTCTCCTGGCCATGCGAGCAGGTAGTCCTGACGACGTCGCGTCCGCATTAGCCAATGCACGCGCCGTCTTGGGAGCGCCGATCACAGCCGCGGGTGCTAAAGGATACCGCCAGTCGTACGATGCATTGTTAGATCTACATATGACTCACGAGGTAGAACTCATCTACGATGCCATCTCG
>JBBPMD010000752.1:0-14439 GCA_038090095.1 Zangia roseola | reverse complement strand
GGATATGGATATGGATACCCTGCTCCTGTCGTTGCCTCGCCACCGAACGGTGCACTTGTGCAAGATATCTATGGGTCACATACGATGGCCATGCACCCACCAACCCACCCCGGCTACCTCCAATGGCCGCCTAACTCCTCGCTGCCGCCTCACCCTGCAAATACCTCCCATAGTCTACCACAGAGTTCAGCTGCACCGCGCCCATCCTTTCCGGGCATCGTCGAGTGGTGTGCGCACCTGGATCGCCACAAGGAGCGGAACAAGGATGGGGTCATTTTCACACCATTTGGGCCCATTCTTCGGGATCTGGGTGTTTGGGACATAGGCAAACTTCACCGCGACATCATTGAAATAGAGGATCTTCGGGATTTGCTCGAAATCGACCTTGATACAGCTGCCTTGATCATGCTATATGCGAATGAAGATCGTAAAGCTTGCAAGATGGGAAGGCTGGTTCCCTTTTAGATCTTTTTAGACCAATGTAAGTCCGTGTTATCCCCCCATTGTCGTCGATTTGTTTTACAAAATTTATTGTGCAGAGTAGGAAATTGCATCAGCGAAGAGCACAGAAGGATTAGCGACCGAGGACGATGAATGGAAACAGCGATTGAGAGAGAACAGCATTGGGCAAAATGTAGCAGGAACCAACGAGGAAAAGACATGACACTGAGTGCGATCAGCATATATGCGGTCGAAATGTCGAAACAGGAAGAAGCAGGAGCCAGTCTCGAGGCGGAACGGATTTTCTTCTCAACGAGCCTTTGGTACACCAACCCAACCCCCAGAGTCGTGTATACAGTACTCGGCTTTGGGGGTGTAGGTGGCAGTACTGCGTGTCGCGTTCAAAGTAGGAGATAGGCGGCATCAATCTGGAATCGAGTAGCGCAGTTTGTAGCACTTGTGACGGTGGGACAGGGTTGGAGCAAACGGATTCCATGCGAGGAAATTGACCAGTGATTCTTGGAAAAGGAGCTGATGGGTTCTCGAGCTTGTATCCGTGTTATTCGAGATCTGTGAAGCAACGGTGCAGGGCGAGGTCCTGAGCGCAATTTGACTTGTGACTTGATGTCAGTACTAGGACAGTGGAGGCGCCAGCTGAGGGTACCCAATTCCATCGCCACAGTAGAAAGACAGAATTCCGACGGGGACGCATTGCTGATAAAAGTATGAATACTGTTTACGTCGGTACCATGGATCTTGCCCCATTTTTACTTGACCATATGAATGTGAGTGATTCTTCCCTCGTGGAGATATCCACAACCTTCTTACTTACCCCCGCCGATAATTCGATACAGATATTTTGATAACATGTGGGTGGGTCGTGCCGTCGTCTAGGAATCAATCCTGGTTTATCGAGCGGTGTCGTCCACTCTTTCAACTTTGACCAGAGGTACGGAGCAATTGAAGATGTAAAACGCAGGCACACTTTCACGCCTCTGCTCGAACGACAGTGGATAAATCTGGTATGTTGATAACAGCTCCAGGACTCCGAACGTGTAACTCGCTGTCACTACACTGGCTCGAGTGCCAGGCGTGTCAATCAGGATTTTGCTCCGCATTCCCCCCACGCACGATCCGCATGGGTTCGGAGAGGACGTCTAGTTCTGATCGGGGAAGGAAATAGTCCGTTATAGAATACGCCAAGCCAACTCAAGCACCGTGGTCGCAGGCTCCGAGAAGGCTTAAACAGGACCGACAGTCACGGTGCTAGTTAACAAACAGACACAGTCGCTCTGAAGCACGCTAGGACTCACGCTGATACAGTCGACCGCGGGAACATGGAGTACGTACACGGATGTTGTTCTAGGTCGATCATGCAGCACGGTGTCTTCGAGTGAATGTGATCGGGGAAGTGAAGAATAGAATCTGGGACCTGCATGTTCATCAGAAATTACCTCAGAGAACCTCCGTTAAACTCGCATCAAGAGGTGTTGAAGTCATATGCATACATCGGGACATCTCCGCGTAGAAGCTTCTGTCGTTACAGGGGCTATCGGGTAAAACACGCTGCCTCTCCGATACGCGGCATAGATGGATCAACCAAGTAGAGGGCCTCGCACTACCACTTTGGCTTGCGAAGCTCGTTCTTTTTATGAAGCGTCTTCTTCCCCCTCGCCCCTCGGACGCTTTGGAGCTCATCGAACTTCCTTTTCGCATATCTCCGTGCTTCTGCATCGTCGACAAGCTCGTCCACCAAATTCCGTTTCCGATATGCACGTGGAAGATTGTCGGTACTCGCGGTACCGAAAGGCGTGGTTGTCGGGAGGATCGTCCCAACCTGACAGAAAAGGAAATTAGCGAGGGATGGATCGGAAATGTAAACACCCACGGCGAAGTGTTTTGGTAGGCCTTTGATGCCTTTACCTTCTCCTTCGTCCTTGCGGTAGAATCGTTTGGGGTCGAGTTGGTTACGCAGTCGGAGTGCTTCCACTTCGCGGTATAATCGGGTAAGGTCTGCTTCCGCGGGCACTGGGAGGTCGAACCAGCTAGGTCCGGCTGTTTTGTTCCTCAGCTATGCATAGAAATCAGGTGTGATCACGGAGAGGTTGAAAAGGGATCGTACTGCTTTTCTCTGCTTCTTTGTAAGCTGTTTCCAATCTGCATTTGGGTCTTCGGGTGGTGCTGGCACAGCGGAAGAGGACGCAGCTTCGACATGTGCAACGTCGGGATCGCGCACTGAAGTCGGCGCTTGATGGCGCACGCCAAACTCAAAGTACGGTGGTTGGAGTATGCCGGGGTCAAGCGGCGGTAACGGTCTATGGTGGGCCCCATCGCAAGTCAGATACCACAGTGATCAGGATTACCATTTATACGCACTCGTTCTCGTCCTCCTCACCAAGCTTGATGATATCTTGCCCGCCAAAACCGTCCGTCTCCTGTTCTTCTCGCAACATTTTCACTCTCTGCGCCTCCTCGCGCGCATGTCGTCTCGCCTTGTCGAGTAAAGACTGGAGGTATTCTGGCGTAACGTCGTCCTCCGTATCCGAATCAGACGAGCTGTCTGCCGATGTCGACGCATCCGAGTCCGAGTCCGAGTCCGAGTCCGATGTAGAGTCCGACGAAGAGGCTCCTTCGTCGTCGTCGTCTTCTACAAGCACGACAAAGTCGCCCTCTACTGTTTTTCGTTTTCCCTTGTCCAGCACGTCGGTAGACATGGACAACATTTTGAAACCATTTACGTAATCACGCTTCCTCTCACTCAAATCAACCAAGTCAAATGCCTCGCCGCCGTCCCTCGCACAAGGCGAAATCCCAATCCAAGCCCCGCCCCGTCGACCGTAAAGACAGCACCCTTGAACGATGGAGTACCTTGGATGACATTGAACTCGACGAGGAGGATCAGTGTACGTTCGATCCCTGTCTTTTTGACCGTGACGTCGTGTTGATGCTGGCGCGCGCCAGTTCATGCGTCGAGAGACAAGATTCTGCTCAATGATATGAACGTGGACGACGAGGGTGGCGACGAGGAGGAGGTGTTTGCGTTGGGCGGTATGTTGGACGACTCGGACGACTCAGCCGACGCCGAATACCCATACGACGTGGCGGACGAAGCGCAGGAGAGCGACGGCATGCAAGTCGACTCGGACGCCGACTCGGACGACGACCCCACCCCGTCCAAATCCAAATCCAAACCGGCACGCGACAAGAAATCCTCGAAAAAGGACAAGGACGCTTCCGAGTCTGAGGAGGAAACGTGGGGAAGCAGTAGGGGCGCATACTATTCGTCCAATGCCGCGCAACTCGACTCGGATGACGAGGAGGCAAACGAGCTGGAGGAGCAAGAGGCACTCAGGTTACAGGCCAAGGCACGTGAGGGTATGTGTGACGAAGATTTCGGACTTGGAGATGTGGTGGAGGACGATGTCGAGCCACCTGAGGCAGTGTATATTCGTTGTCTTGTCGTTCACGCAGCTGCTAAACCAGAAGATCCAGGCTGGAGGAGCTGCCAAAGCTACCCCCACAGGACAAACAAACGATCATCCGTACGCTCGAAAAGGAATCCCCCGAGACGCTCGCGCTCGCGAGAGATTGGGATGACACTGCTCAGACCCTCGTCCAGGCGAAAGCCCGGGTGGAGGCGTAAGTCGTTATAACATCGCTCTTGTGCATCCCAGTCAACTTTTCCTAGCCTCCAAATGACCGAATCCGACACCCTCGAACTCGGCCTGCAACACATGTACTACCGTCCGTGTCTTTTCACTTATATCTGACATTTGCCATGTTCACCCTTGCGTCGGAGCAGAGGCCTTGCTCACGTACACCACGATGCTGGCCTTTTACCTCCATCTACGCGCCACGGAGAAATACGCAGCCCGCCCCGAACTCCTCCGTCGACATCCCATCCTGAACCGTCTTTTGTCGCTCAAGCAAGGTATCCACACGCTCGAAAGCCTTGGCGTCGGCCAACCCCTCTCGGATGACGACGGAAAGGACGAAGAAGAAGCCGATCTATCGGAAGGCTCAGAAGACGACGGCGACCTCTGGTCACTCATCAAGAAAAAAGGCATCGACTCAAGCGAACTCGCCGACCTCCTCGAAGACGCAGCCGCTTTCCCACCGCCTCGCGCCTCCAAACCAAACAAGACACGGGCGCGCTCGACTGAAATAGATCGCGCCAAGAAGAAACGCAAGACCGCGGCTGCCCACGGCACCGACCCGCGATTCGATCTCGTCGAACCAGACTATATCCGTGCGCCGCCGACGAAGAAGATCAAGTCCAAGCAGATGGTGGGGACCGCGGACGCGGACCCATATGGCGAAGTGTCCGCGCTTGGGTATCACGATCTTTCTGACAAACGGGCCCGAAAAAAGTCGCTTCGGTTCTACGTGTCGCGGATTGAGTCATCGGCGTCTCGCCGAACGAACGCGCGTGCGAGTGCGGCTGGTGGAGATGATGACATTCCATATAAAGAACGCAGAAAGGAACGGGAAGCGAGGTTGGAGAAGGGGAGGGAGAGGAAGATGGCGAACGGGGAGTTGGGCGATGGTGGAGACGACCTGGATGGCGTCGATCCGGAAGTTGTGGACAAGAACTGCAAGCGAAAACGAGAGCTGGAGGACGAGGATGCGGAGGAGGATGGCGGCGACGCGAATGGATATTACGATCTCGTACGGCAAGCGAGTGCAACAAAAAAAGCACGGAAAAAGGCGGCATATGAAGCTGCCAACGCGCGGTACGTTCCTCGCGTATTACCCCTCGTCAGCATGGTCAGGAGTTGACTTGATTCTAGGCCGGAGCTAGAGCCGGAGAGTACATCGGGCCCACGCTCTGTCACGCGCGCGATTCTTAAAAACAAGGGTCTCACACCGCGTCGTTCCAAGGCCGTTCGAAACCCTCGCGTGAAAAAGCGCCAAAAGTACGACCAGGCGAAGAAAAAAGTGGCATCGCAGAAAGCTGTATACAAGGGTGGTATCGGCGATGTCTCAAAGTACAGCGGCGAACAATCGGGTATATCCAAGGTGGTTAAAAGCGTCCGATTGTGAATATAGATCAACACGAAAAAAAGGTGGTACGATACGCAGTAAACTACTGAGAATCTGGGATTGAATGCAGTGAGAGATGTATCTCCTAACAGTGTGAATCTAACCTCTGGCAGTAAAGGCAGCGATAGCTCGAGAAAATAGCAACATGCTAACCTTGAGGGAAGGCAGATCGACCGACGGGTCACAACGAATTGGAAGAGTGTGAATGGTCAAAAATATCGAGCGGGGAACGCAACGATCGATAATAATATCATACAATTTTACACAGGTTCCGGCCGAACCCACGGCAATCGGGGAATACGGTATTGATAACATAGGAGGGCCGACTGGGTCATGTGGTCAAATACTGTACACCGAGGAGTCCGGTCATCTCGGAGGGTTAAATGGGTCGAAAAACTGTACTGACCATAGAATCGGGGTGTGCTTGATGAATGCCATTGCCGTTGCCATTGGCTGACGAACTGGCGGTCGTGGTCTCCGCCGAAGGCGAGCGACGGGAGACGGTGTTGCTCATCTCGTGGAAAGAAGGTCCCTTGGTCAGTGCTTGCTCGTAATCACGTCGAATCAGTTGAGCGATCTCTTTGGTCTCTTCGTATGCATAACTATATTGGTCAAGGGCTTCGATGCAATTTTGGACTTCGGGACGACCGAGGCGGGCCAAAAAGTACCCGGCGTGGATGATACTGACATGCATCACGGCAGGGTCCAATTTCTAGAGAACCAACCCATTAAGAAAAATAAGCAAATAAAAAAACCTCGGGATTCGTACCAGGTATCCGTTGGAAGTTAGCACCCCTGCCAGTGCGGAAATTCGCAGCGAAGCATTCAAAGCCTCGTCAAAGACTTTGCGCTTCACGGTCTCTACCTGGTTCACGTCACTGGGTGAAAGAGAATCGTGGCGTAGGCCAAAGTCGTCCATTGCACTAAACAGACCAATCCACATCACATGATAGTGTGCATCGCTTGCGCCTAATAACAGAGTTGTCAATGACATGCAGGAAGGCGGTAAACAAACGCATACAAGCAGACACCGCGGAGACAAAATCCCAATTAGCAGCTAGATTGGGTGGAACGCCAACTTTGGCCAAATGGGCATCTCTCCACTTGCAAAGTTCGGACGAGTAAAGAAGCGCGGCATCGATAGGAATTCCTTCAGCATCCGTCGTCGGCCGCCAGAGGAGGCGTGCAATTTGGCGCGATATTCGGGCAAGAGCATGTGCTGCCGTATAAAATCCCTACAATCGGGTAAGGGAAGAACATGTCATCAAAAGGTGGATGACCAACCAAAAACTAGACGGGATGAGTCAGAATGAGACGAGAGTTAAATGTCCGACTCACCTCAAGTTGTTCACGAGGGGAAGGTCCAGCTTTCTCAGGGCCCAAGTCCTGCGCAGACGGGTCCGCAGTGTAGAAATCAATGTCATAGTCATCATCATCACTGCGGATCGTGATTTGACGGTAATTAATGTTTTGGGGCGGTGAGGCAACAAAAAGGAGGGAACGTCCACTCACAGCATTGGTTTTCTGCGGTAATAGAACGAGGAATATGCGTCCGCTAGACAAGCCATCCACCAAGCAAATATCATGGTGCCACGGGTCTCTGGATCTTTGATGTCCGCCATGACCGATTTGTGGTTGATCTGCGATGGGGATAGAGTTCAGTATGGACAGTAATGGTGGCGTATAAAGGCCGACCTGAAGGCCCAGTAAATTGCGAATGCTGCAGTTGAGCCAGAATCCATGAAAGCCTAGAACATACTCAGTGAAATGAGATTAAAGTGGGACACGATTGCGAACCATTTTCTGCATGGGGATTTTCTGAGAGGAAAAGGGCGGTTACGGGAAGGGCCAACCGAGCAATGGTGGGTAGACTCACGACACTGCAGGGTTTCAATCAAGAGCGCGATCACGACGTGATCCTTGTGTGGAATACGGTGAACTTTAGTTGTCTCGGCAAGTTCGCGACATCGATCAATCAAAGTTCTCGCAAGAAGACTTTGGCCGCCGTTCCTTTGACGGTCGGCAACGAGAAGCGGATGCTCCGAGAACTTTGCACCCCAGGCGACGACCGTTGCGACAAGCGCGGGGTGGAGGGATTCCTCTTGCTTGCCGATGATTGGACGCTGACCGGTCGCCTGTAGGTTGAGGCGGGCGCGGAATTGGATGGGGTTAAGGAGGGGAATCCGAGTATGGACGATCTGGAAGTACACCTCCACGAGGTCTAGGGCGAATCTAGGAGCACACGTTAGTCAAGGGGGAAATAATTGGAAATGATTGATAAGGTAAATGAAAAGGAAAATAAAGCTGAATGGAGGACCAGTCAGAAAGGGCCGAGAAAGGAAGTAAGCGTAAATGACGTACCTAGTGCGATGATTTCGAAAGTTTAGGTAATGAGGTGGAGGGGAGAAACCTACTCTATTCTGAAGGCTTCCTCTTCGAGTTTGGATGCCATGTCGCCCCAGACGGAATAAGCCGGGGAGCGCGACTTGAAAGGACCGAAGGCGAAGATGGAGTCGCTACGGATGGATTGAATAGAGATTGATGGATGCGCGATCGCGATCGTACCTATGACCAGACTCGGGAGGGGCGAAGAGATGGTAGAGGAGGCTAGGTATGCTAGCGTGCAAGGCAGAGTTTGGATAACTGCCGAATTTCGAGTTCCAAGGAGCGCCATAGACGGACTTGTGCCAGGGAGGGATACCGTTCTCAACTGTGGGAGAGTGGCTGTTGCGGAGCTTGTTTAGGGTTGAAGGAACGAGGCGATGTACATCGAGGAGCCTACCCAGAAGATATAGGAGATGAGCTAGCAAGCACAGAGACGAGCGTCAGCACGGGTACAAAACGTGCGTCCGCAGCCAAAGATCAGAGGCAAGAGGGGGGCGAGACGTACCTAGAGCTAGTGGAGATGCCTCTTGGTCTGCGAGCGGTAGCATTGCGCTTCTTCTCGCTTGTTGCCTGCTGGACATAATGGCTGGAAGAGGCATGAGGGAGGGAAAGAGATCGGGAAGGAGAGTGGCACGAACGTGCAGGGATAATTTTTGGAGAGACAATGCTGTCGGGAGGTGAGGCGGGGAGGGGGGACAGGAGAAACAGGCGATTGGACGGACCTGACACTGTGGAGATGAAAGGGGGGATGAGTGGCGAGATGCGAGGGAGACGGAGAGACGAACCTTGTCCTGGCCGGGGAGACGGTTGCATTTCACTTTGCGGGATCTGAAGCGAGTAAGAGGAGATTGGATGCGATGGTGTGTGGATGTATGCACCTGCAGGCATCGCAGGCGGTGTTCTGTTTGCGGGGGGGTGGAAGGGTCTTTGCGAGTTCGTGTATCTGGTTCTGTACGAGCTGGGTTGGGAGTACGAGACCTGGGACGATCTAAGTACAAGTGTAGGACGACAACGATCAGACTGACCTGGCTGCGAGAACGAGTGTGGCGGGTCCATGATAAGGGAAGAGGAGGGCGGAAAAATATTAAGACGGAAAATAACCCAGACCGTTACTTATAATAAACAAAATCCAGGGGGGCAACTCAACTACTTGGCCAAGTACTTATCGTCAAATAGATCGGAGTTTCGATTACCGGGCGCGCGCTACACTCGGCACCGCACCTTTTTCACATCACCGACGCCGCATCATGGTCAAGGTCGAGATCGTCGACGAGCACAACTCGCCCTACTCGTCCCCCGCACACTCCCGCACTAACTCAACCGACTCCCTCTCCTCCGTCACTTCCGACGTCTCCGTCCCCGACGAGTCCCTCTACGACCGTCTCTCCGCCCTCGTCGACATCGTCCCCCCCTCCACCAGACAGTCCATCCTCTCCTCCATCTCAAAAACCTCCTCCTTTGTAAAAACAACCGGCAGAGTCGTCGGCAACATTGTCTGGATAGTCACCACCTCTGCCCTCCTCGTCGGCCTCCCCCTCGCCCTCTCCCTCGAAGACGAGACGAAAATCGTTCAGCAGGAACAGGAAATGCTCGCCCAGCAGCAGGGCGCTCAGCAGGTCTCTTTTTTTCTCCTCCCGCCACACCTCGGCCCTTCTCAGCGTTTTTTTTCTCCAGATGCTTTCACCCGGTGCTTCCTACCCACCCGCAGGCACACCACAGCCTGCGCAAAAGGCCGTCGTACCACCCGGCTTTTGACCCATAAACACGTGTTCCCCCGCGCCGTCCTGTTCTCAGTCATACTTACCCACCTAGTACTTCCTCTCATGCGCTCTCTAGTGTTTTGTCTCATCTGCACATGGCTATTATAAACTCTCCCCTCCATCTTTGTTTTCATTATAGAAATCCTCAACGGCTTTTGAACGTCTCTCCACAGCCGTACCATGTGAACAGTTCCTGCCATCGAACTTTGCTCCTCCTGGCAACGCCTTCTAATGAATTGCTCTTATTAAGCAAACTCTATTCGTGTACTCCCCATCATGTCACGCCCTTGCGTATTTCTGCACTGACATGATCTACGCACCCCCGGACATCGGATATGAATCTCCTAACTAAGCCTCGACGGTAAAACTACCGGCCGCTGGAAATTGTCTCTGCACCCTGCATCAGTAAACATCCATGACAGTCTCGAACGCAGCATACGTACGCAGATCGGTATCTTCGAAGGTACGTGATCGCATGGTTCTCGATTTCCTGTGGAACAACTCCAACGGCTTCCCAATCGCCTGCCATCGCCACGTCATCCAAATAACGCCTCTCAACCTCATCGGGACAGATAAGCGGCCACCAAGCTGACTGTGCTGCCCTGGCAACAGCGAGCGCGATCGCCTTGGGAATAACGGGCGCACGAGAAGCCGGGTTGTATGTCACCGACGACACCACGTCCAACAAATACTCAAACGATAACGTTCTCGGCCCAGGAAGCGATACTGTTCCGGGCAGTCGCGTAATACTCACAAGGTTGGCCAACGCTTGCGCGACATCCATCACCTACATCCATCAACTTCGAACAGTGCTAGACAAAAAAACCACTTACGTGTACCGGTCTTATTTTGGTTTCCCCATAGTTGAGCTTCCACCAAATGGGCCAAACTGGGCATCACGTCAGTCGAGCGAAACCCGAGTATATCCTATTTCGAAACATACTGGCCATGTTGTTGAGCAACTTGTCTTCGTACCCATACATGGTTGCCGGTCGGATGATAGTCGCGCTGGGAAAGGCGTTCTTGACCTCCTCCTCGCCCTCAAACTTGGTGCGGTAAAACGCAGACGACGAGTCCGGCGACGCATTGAGGTGAGACACATGCACGAACCGCTCGACACCATTGTCCGCAGCCACCTTTGCAATCCGCGCCGCACCCGCGACATGCACGTCCGCATAGTTGAATCTCCTGCCCAACCGTCAGCACCACGTCTCCCAAAAAACAACACCCCACTCGACTTGGTCTCATAATCCCGGCCGACGAGGTTGTACACAATATCCGAATGCCTCAAACATTCCGCTATTTGTTCTTCATTCCGTATATCCCATTCCTATATAAGTCGTTCATAAAACCAATCAGACATATTACGGCGTTCCATTTGGAAGGTAGATTACCATGGGGACGATCTGGCCGAGGTCGCCCATCGGCTTGAGATGTCTTTTTTCGTCTTCCTCACGGTAGGGCACGATGACTTGGGTACCCATTCGGGCTGGTCGGGCGTCAGTGGGCGTATGGCGCATGTAGAGAATGCGCACCGAGTTTAGAAACGAGGTATCGACCGAGAAAGCCCGTGCATCCAAAGACGGTGACGACGTGCCCGCTGACGGCGCTATACCCTGGCACGCCAGACGAGACGACCGCTTTCCGACCAGGCAGTGTCACAATGTCGTGCAGCGCACGCTACCCAGTCCGTCAGCGCATCTCAAGAAAGAAAAACACGGTGGACTTGCCTTGTGCACGACGAACGCGCGTGGTGCGCGCAAGAGATAAGACGTGGACAACATCGAGGACGACGACGGAGGAGAGTCGGCTTGTCTTTCCTCCCACCAGTACCGGAAATTTCCGAACCGAATACGATTGGTCCGTCTATCCGACCTCGTACAGTCATGGCACAAGGCAACACCAAAGGCCTCAAAGCCAAATTGGCATCGTCCAAGGCAAGACACGTCGCCAAAGCAGCAGCGGCCCCAAAGAAAGGGCGTCGGCATGAACCACCTAAAAAACCATCGCTGATCAAGGAAGCTGGCATGCGCAAGGTAGCGTATTGCATGCGCCGACGTATCTCATCCAGCTTATGATGCCAATCCCAGGCACTCAAAGCCAAAGTCACCACGTCGATCGAACAGCAGATGGTCTCTGCCGCCTCTGCTGGCAAGCTCACGATCATGAAAAACACAGCTCCAGAGCCGTACGCCCGTCGTCTTGTTTTGTACTTGGATCTCATTCACTCATCGAGGGTCAGGGAACCGGGAAGGGCCGGAAAAAACGGGAAACGTTGACCGGCCTGGTCATTTTGTTTATTTCCCTGACACGGCGTGTCCTGCATACTCATATCGCCAAAGTAATGGTTTGTGGCGTGAATCTCGTGGACATACACGATTCTCAATTAGTGAACCGCCCACATTCTTTTCTGTCACTCTGTCTACCCTGGTCTTTTTTGATGCGGTCGCAGTTCAAAGAAGCATCGTGCAGGTCCGAGGACTTGTTAAATTGCATAAGTATGAGAACATTGGCTGAAATATATCATACTGGGTGTTGAAAAATTATTCTGATCGCGACACAGCAATATGTGCGCAAACTGTTAGCGGGTGTGCGGATATCATGGGAGAGTGCGATGTTAATGAATCGGTGACATGCGAAAATAATGCAGAAAAAGATGGAGAGAAAGAAAAAAGGAGTTGATTTGGGCCCCATGTTACCGTAAAACAGGGAAATGTAGCAGTGCAGTGCGTTGATAATGCAGGGAGTTGTAGAATGGATATGGTGCATATGCGTATGGAGTAAAACAGTTACCAGTGGACGTGACATATTGTGATGGAACAAGATCGGGGGATTGTTAGAAATCAACATTGCGTAGCGTAAAATGCTTTTTGAAAAAAGGTCCAACAACTTTTTCCGTGTGTGGGCAGGATGCCTTCACCTCCGCTCCCGGACAAATGGAACGCCGCTCGCGGCCTGGAAGAGCGCAAACTTGATTTGCGTTAGCGTGTCCCGTTCTTCGTGAGTCAAAAGGGGTGGAGATTGTGAATCGACAAACAAGATGAGTTTATTGAGGGCGTCCTCTGCGCCCGAGATGTCGGGAATGGTATTTCCACTTGTGATCGGAGGGACTGGCTGGTATACAACAACTGGATCGGTATATGTCGCGGTGGTACCTGGATGGGTTGATATGGGTACATCCTGTGGCTGCTGAATATGTTGCTGAGCCGAAAGTTGGAGAGAACTCTGGTGCACGTCGGCGACAGCAGGATCGTGGGGCCGTTCCTCCTGGGATGAGAACGACTGCTGAGTGAGCACGTTGTGCTGTGTAACTGGCGGTTGAGTTGAGATCGGGGTGTTGTTCGTCGTCAAGGGTTCTTGCTGCATGGACCATATAGACGGAAGTGAATTGTGAGAAGCGGGTGGCTCCGTCTGGGACTGAGAAGGCCCTGCCACGGGCTGATTGTCCTGGGAAGGATCGAGATCCTGGTCATCTTCCGACTCCATATCATCATCGCCATCCTCTGCGGTGGTCGAGTCCCGTCGAGCTAGCGCTTCGGATCTGGACTCAAAGGCAGGGTTGAGCGGGGAGAGAACGCTTTCATTGCTACCTTTGCGGAGGTGAGTGGCGCAGGCGCCGCGCGTCGCACGAAGGGCCTTGTGGGCACCAAGCCAGACACCTTTACGAATATTGTGACGATGTTTGAAATTTTCGACCCATCCAGAGCTGGCCTTAAATCTCTCGTCGGGGATCTGTAGATTACGCGCTGTTTCCTTGGCCTTGTTGCGTATGAGGGCATCCGTAAGAAGGGTGTTATGGGATTTCATTTGGACGAGCCAGCTGACGAGCTCTTCTTCGACCTCGGGGAATTTGGAGGGGCTAGTGTGCAGGCATTAACGGGTGCTAAGGAGAAGAAGGATGAGCTCACCGATGTTTGGCGACACGCATGTCGTCGTCCTCGGGGACGTTCATCCATTTTGTTTTGTGCTTGAGAATTTTGCTGATGGTGCTGCGTTCGACGCCATAACGGGCAGCGATGTCTTCCTGACGTGCGTTGGGATTTTCCTGGTGGTATACACAAATGGCCTTGCGGTCGACATTGAACAGACGCTGCTTGCGTTGCTTTGGCCGCGGAACGATTGTACCTACCGGTGGGGACGGGAGTGGATATGCAGCGAATGTCTGGGAGTTAGGGACAGCAGAAGTGGCAGAGGAAATGGATGTGAGGGCGGAAGCGACGCTGAGAGCGGGGGAAGCGGAGCGCGGATTAGACGTGGAGTAAGAAGATGCCGATCTGGAGTGAGTAGGGTAGAGAGAGAAGGGTGAATAGGGCGAGCCAGATACGGGGGTGGGAAGGTAGCGGGGAGACGGGAGGGGGACGACAGAACCGGCGGAGGGCAGGGGGTAGGTGGGGGGACGATCGGGGTGCTGGTGATAGCGGGCCGAGTCTGTGGCGCTGGAGGGTGTTTGGGGACGAGAAATGGCACTGGCGGGAGACATGAAGTATGCAGGCTGGCGACACGGTTAAACACGGAGAGGAGAAACAAAAAGAGACGGACCTCGTCGGAGTCATGGTGTGTGGCTGATTGTGGACGGTCTCGCCTTATTCCAAGGTGGAGGGTGGACTGGGCACGTGCCTGGCGACGGGTGATGCGGGAGGGACCGATGCTCGGCGGGACCTGGGGGGGGATGGAGATGGCGGCGTGCATGTCTTGGTCATTACGAATGGAGGGTGACTGTGGGTAGGGGGGGTAAGCGGAGTCGGGGGTGTACGTCGCGGGGGAAGCGTATGCGTCGCTGTCGGGAGTTGTGAAGACGGGGTCTGTCGGG
>JBBPMD010000751.1:0-14457 GCA_038090095.1 Zangia roseola | reverse complement strand
TGCCCATTTCCTACCATCTGACCCAATGCGGTTAATCTTGGTCTCATCTGACCATATAACACGCTTCCAATCATCCACAGTCCAGTCCTGATGACTCAAAGCAAAATCCAATCTTTCTCTCCTATGATGTTTGGAAAGAAGAGGGCGTTTCTGCTTCACCACAGCCTTCATACCAGCTTTCTTCAAGTGATGACAGATGGTCTGGGGAGAGATGGAATGGTTCTTGACATCTTGAAGAGTCTTGGTAATCTGGACAGCATTTTCAGCCTTCCCAGTACCAAGAAGTTGAATGGCATGTCGCATATCAGTGGGAGAAATGATGGATGGTCGACCACCAATGGCTTTAGGAAGGTTGGGACAGTGTTCAGTGTGAATACGATGGATGGTGGAGTTACTGAATCCAGTAGAAGCAGAGATCTGACGAGTTGTTTGACCCAATTTCAAGAAAGCAATAACTTGGTTGACTTGATCAGTGGAAAGGGATTTCATGGTGAAAGACATGGTAAAAGCGATGGTGTTTGGCTGTGTTTACATCATGTTGAAATGTTTATACATCACATGACTCAATGCTGACATAATATCCCATTGCAAGATACAATTTTCCCATTTCAATATAACAGCAACAAAACTGTTCCAATGACATGAGTGATTAAAATGATTAAATCTCCACCACCCCTGGGCCAAATCACATGAATAAGAGACCAATGTGTAGCCAAGGGTTTGTACATTGTTCGGTCCCACCAATACTAAGCAAGATTCCCACACATGCATCCAGCACACCTCATGCACTGTGTTAGAGTAAGTTATTGGAACGGTTTTGTTGCTCACTGTACTTTATGTAAGACATCTATCGTCATCTTCCGTTTACTTTGCACTTTGACTCATAGCCTATGACTCACACTTCTGCTATTCATCACTATGATTCATTCTTGTTGTCTCGGATATACCAGGTCTTGGTCCGTGCCCTAGCCCTGACACTATTTAAACCATCAATACCTTCCATGTATTCTCCATTCTTGATCCACTCAATCATATGCTCGATTGTCTGGCCACACTTGAATCTCCTCTTAGTCGACAACTTCTTGTGCGACTTTACCTTCGAACCCTCATGTGTAGCAACGCCTGTCGAGCATAGTTACCTACTTGTCTTTCCTCAGTTTCCATGAGCCTTTTGAGTCTACACTAAGGCCTACCCGGCTTTATCGTAACAAGGAAGCATTACACATGATGTGGAAATCATGATGGAATTCAAAGGTCACAGGGAGAAGATGATTGCTGAAGTAACCAACCTAGGATGTAACGAAATGATCCTTGGATATACCTGGTTGAAAGTGCACAACCCACATGTTGATTGGACCAAAGGAAAAGTCACATTACAAAAATGTCCAAATACATGTAGAGCCCTGAGAGAGTTCCCATCGATTGAAGAAGAAGATGATGATGAAAGGGAATATGCAATGGAGATGAAAATACGCTCTATGGAAATTTCTATTTCAGAAACAAAACAGAAAAGACTGCAGAGGAACTAGTTCCCACAGAATACCATGAATATCTATCCATTTTCAGCAAGACAGAATCTGAACGCATGCCGTTATGCAAACCTTGGGACCACACCATTGAACTTAAAGACACGTTCAAACCCCAAAAAGGAAGGTTGATACCTCTGAACCTGACTGAACAAGAAGAAATTGCCATGTTCATTGAGGATCAACTCAAAAAGGGATATATTCAACCCTCCAAATTGGAACAAACATCACCCATGTTCTTTGTCCCTAAAAAGGATGGCAAAAAGTGTATGGTTCAAGATTACTGATATCTGAATGAGCACACAGTCAAAAACAACTACCTGCTGCCACTCATCTCGGAACTTGTTGACAAATTAAAACATGCAAAACTCTTTACGAAAATGGACTTATGATGGGGATACAACAATGTACACATCAAGGGAGGCGATGAATGGAAAGCTGCCTTCATCTGCTACAAGGGTACTTATGAACCTCTCATAATGTTCTTTGGATTATGCAACTCCCCCACCACATTCCAAACCATGATGAATGATCTCTTTAATGATATGGAAGGAGTTGTGGTCGTCTATATTGATGACCTTATGATATTCACCTCTACAGACAATGCTGAAGAACATGACAGAATTGTGTTGGAAGTTCTCAGACACCTAAAGGAGAATGACCTATTTGTGAAGCCCAAGAAGTGTCACTTTAAAGTGAAAGAAATTGACTTTTTAGGAATGATTGTAGGAACAGAAGGGATCTCCATGGACATGGAGAAAGTCAATGCAGTATTAGAATGGCCCATTCCCAAAACTGTCAAACATGTTCGTTCTTTCCTTGGACTAGCAAACTTCTATTGGCACTTTATCCAAGATTATGCCAAGTTCACGAGACCCTTACACAATCTAACCAAAAAGGATCAGGTCTTCAAATGGACATCCACATGCCAAGAAGCTTTTGACAAGTTCAAACATGTCTTTACCACAGCACCTATCCTCACTTATCCTAATAATGATTGCAAGTTCTACTTAGAAAGCAATGCATCAGATTATGCAACAGGAGCAGTGCTATCTATAGAAAAAGAAGGAGTATGGTATCCTATTGCCTATAACTCACACTCTATGACCCCTGAAGAATGGAACTATCCAGTGGCAGATAAAGAAATGCTATTGGGTATACGATCTTTGGAATTATGGAGGCACTACCTAGAAGGTGCCAAATATGAATTCGAGATCTGGAACAATCACCAGAACCTCTAATGGTTTATGACAAGACAAGACCCAAATTGTAGACAAGTGAAGCAAACACTCTAAGCATGAGTGAATGACTAGTGGAAGTGAAACAAAAAGGTGCTCAAGGCAAGAGGAGGTTTGGCAGTAAAGACCAAGTAAACTTTGATGAGTTTATTGGCCACTCATTCATGGTATATATACTAAGTACATGTGTTTGTATATATTTGACATATGGTCTGTGTGTAGATATGTAAGAGAGTATTCTGCCATTGGTTGGAATCTTGTGGAATGTCATGGAACATTAAAGAAGTGAATAGCCTTGATGTTGTGTGATGAGTCAGAAGATAAGAGAAAGTGTCATGTGATGTGGATCATATCCAGTTGGACAGTAGGTCCGTAGACTGTGCTCTGTGTGGCAGCCAATCAGATTGAGTTCCGAACATAGCCTTGACATGATGCAGACATGTGCTAGTCACGTGATCTAGAAAGTGAGGAAGTAAGAGAAATCATAAGTGTTCATATGAACAGGGGTTTGTTCATAAGTGTCAAAGAAGATAGGGGTTACAGGTGTGTTTGTAACAGTCTGCTTGGTGGTGCTGGTTGGGTAAGGAGTGATTGGGAAGACTCAGAGGAGGTTGTGGGGAATGATCATGCCAAGCCATTGGAGGAGCTTCCTCTGGATCAGCACAGGCATCAGAAGACATGTGTCCAAAAGCTTCAGGGAGTATGAGAACAATTTATGTGACAGAGGTAGAACCAACAAAAAACCTGAGTGTCACCATACAAATCATTGCATTCATAACCATATTTGTTGCCACCTGCTTGCATGTCATAAAGCATACCCTGTCTTTGTCTTCATCCTCATCTCTGTCTCTGTCTCCATCTTCGTGCTTGTTCTTATCATGCCTGTCCAGGTCATCTTCCCTATCTCTGTTTGTGTCTTCTTGCCCCTCTTCCCCTTTGCCCAGCTCCATTTCGTGCTCTTCCACCTCTTCTATATTTGATAGTCCTCCATATATCACACCCAGGCACTCACTTTGTCTTCTAAGTCCTCTGAGGGCAAAGATAAAGGTGAGGAGAGTTGATCATGGCTGACAAATGCGACTGCTTGAGCCTGAGTGTGATGAGTTTGTCCAGATGGTGATGGATGAGAGTGTGTGCATGGATCACCAGTAGTGTGTTCATGTGACAATGATGATGGGCGAGGAATAACTGGAGCATTGGACCCTGAGGCTGAAGAGTGGGATGGTGGAGTGACATGGGGAAGGGGAGCCTGAGGGTTCATCAGAAAACCAACCTTTTCTGGCCACAGACACTCCAGGAAATTTTGTCCTGTAAAGCTCTACACAGGCCACACATAGCATAGCTTTCTGTGCAGTGCTTGTGGCTGTGTACTTCTGAATCTCAGCAAGGAGCACATGATCCTGTGCTAGCTGCACAGGAAATTGCTTTCTGTGTAGTGTATGGCTGTGTTCTTGAAAATTTGCAAGCATTTTGGCTCAAAAAATGATTTTGTAGTGATAGAATATGAATGTAGCATTTGTATGGGTTAAATTCATAACTACATACTAGTTGTGGGAAAAGTAAGATGTAGAATCCTGTAAAAGGATGGGCTGTAGAGTACTGTAAGTCACTATAATATTAGGATAGTAGCTATAGCTACCTGTAGAGTACTGTAAGTCACTAAAGAGGACTATGGTACTCTACTGTGTGATGTATGGGTGATTAGGTAAGCAGTGGCTATACCACCACATCTTGACTGTAATTCCAACATAAGATTGGGACAATTGAACACATGCATGGTTGAACTTGGGCTCAGAGTAGTACTGATGTAGCAGTAGTCATCATTTGAATTAGTTCCTCCACCTGCTATGTGAATATCCTGACAACTCTAGGGCATAGCAACTATATCACCTGTAGATAGTAGGAATAAATGGCAGAGGGAACATAACTTACTGTTGTGAAATCCAAACTCATAATCAGACATGCTAGCATAGTGACCACTCCTTCTTATCACCAGTTGTATGTGGCCAATACAGTATTCCACTTCCAAAATATTTTTGCAGGCTTGTTCCACTTGTAAGCGATTATACTGGAGTTGCAGTAGGTTGTGTTGAACCAGCTGCTCTGCAAGGTCCCTTTGCATGATGCAGATCATATGGTTGATTTGTGCAGTGGCTAAAAGTAGCTGGGTTTCTGATGAGTTTTGCAAAATGGGTATGTCACCCAAGTGTGGCCTTGTAGATCTCTGGAAAGGAACAGTGTCATATATAAAATGAAAGTAAAAGTTAGACATGATGATGTACTTGTTGTTACACTAAGCATAGAATGTAGGTGTACTCTTGATGATGGAACTTGAGGTATTGAAGTGGAAGTTCCTCAGAGAGAGAGGTGGTCTCAAAAACGACTTGGGTCACTCAGAGTGAGACTAGAAACTACACTTGTATTGCGTAGAACTAGCTGGAGAGTACTGGTACAAGGCATTGGGTATTTATAGGTAGCTAGATGGATAAATGGAGCACTGGTCAAAAGGAGACAACAGAGGAGATGATGTCCTTTAGGAAGTAGGATGTGAAGCATAGGGTTCTTGATCAGAAGATATATCAAGAACCTTGAGACTAAAGAGGTAATCATACTTGAGTGGAGTTCCATTCATTTAAGAGAAAAATGAAAGACTGAGATCTGGAATCTAAAGACTAAAAGGGGATCTCGATCAAAGGTGACTCATTCTACCAATGAGTCACACTCTGAGTCATGCTTACAGCATCGTTGTCCCAGATGGATGTAGAATGAAGCATACCAAAGTTGGAGAATTTGAAGAGGGAACTGGATGAATAGTAATACAATGCTCCTGGTAATTCAAAGGGAATGATATTGTCATTGTAAAGAGCAGAAGGGACAAAAGGTGAAGCAAGCCATTGCAACTCCTGGTTTTCTGTAACACCTGTTGCAAATCAATAAGATCAGGACTGAATCCTCTGGCAGTTTTAATTGGTTCCCTCATAGGCTGGGAAGGCTGGGAAGGATCATCGTTGTTATCTGCAAACTGAAAATACAAGTCAAAATGGACAACTAAAACAACTCAGAAAAGCAAAAGCGTTCAAGTGGAAGTGAATGTGATAGAAAACTTTGCTCAAGCGTTTAAGAGGTAGAAGAGCAAGTAAATTTGATTGGGGTCTAAGGCATAGTTTACATTGTACTTATACTACTCAAGTACAAGGCTTAGTCATAAATAACATAGTCATACCATTTCTAAGTAATTGTCTTATTGGATGATAGTGAAGAATGAAAGAGAAGTAGTCTGTGTGAACACACATTGTATACATATGTTGATCCATGAGGATGTGGCAGAATGGAATCCAAGAAGTGTTCATGAGAACCTTCCCAAGAGATCCATCTAAGATCCAACCACAATCTGATCTAGATCAAAGTCCATGAGGCAACCATGAGGTTGCTTATGTAAGCATAACATATAAGTCCAAAAACATAGGTAAGAAAGAGGAGATCATGTGATGTCATGTGCTTTTAGAATCACATGAGGGCAAGTCCTTGAGTGACTTGTATGAATCTTGGTTCATAGGTTTCGAAGAAGATAGGGGTAAAAGACACATTTGTAACACTACCCCCCTTCTGTGGTAAGGCTCCTGAATCACCAGCATCTAACAGGTTCATCAGGATATCTTCTTCGCTTATTTGGCATAGGTTTTCTTCTTTTGTCATAAACAGACCATTAAAGTCTGCAAATCACATTCAAAGTGGATGTGGTGCTTGTGGGAATTTCTTATGGTAATCTGCGATTGTCAAGGGCGCGTTCATCAGATTTGACTTCTTTTCCCATGTCCATTCTTCTTCTGGGTAACCTTTCCAGTGGATGAGGTATTCAAAGGATCTTCCCTTCATTCTTGAGTCAATGATGTAATTGACTTCAAATTCCTCTTTGTGATCTTCCATTACAGGGATTGGCCTGAGTCTTATGGCATGCTGCCCTGGCAGCCTTTCTTTATATGGTTTCATGTGTATCCGCATTGACTTTGACAATTGGAGTTCAACTACATTTAGTCCTTTCATATCCACAATTTCATATAGTCCAATCCACTTTTCAGTCATCATCTTGGAAGTGCAAGGCAATCTCAGATTATCCATAGAAAGCCAGACCTTGTATCCTATTACATAAGCAGGGGCATCACTTTGATGTTTGTCCACCTACGTTTTCTTGTTTTCTTGTGCCTTCTGTAGGTTGGCACATGTTTCTTTTAGCATATTTTCCATATTTGCAGCCCATTCTTTGGCTGCAGGTGCCTGCATAGTGCACTGTTCTATTCCCATTCTTGGAACATATGAACATGTGACTAAGGGAGTCTTCTTTGATGCCATATGCTTCTTTGCATTATATGAGAATTGTGCTATTGGTAGCCACTTGGACCATGTGTCCTGATTCTCTGTGCAATATAGCCTTAGGTATTGACCTATTTCCTTGTTTATATGTTCCATTTGTACATCTATTTGGGGATGGTGTGCAGTTGACATAGATATCTTTATTTTTAATGCTTGGCATATATCTTTCATAAGGGGGGTGGATGTGAATTGAGATCCATGATCCAATACGATAGATGTGGGAAGACCATGGTGTGTCCACACATTGCTTAGGTAAAGCTTTGCCAATTCTAGCGAAGTGCATGTTTTGTTACATGGTATGAATCCAACTTCTTTTGAGAAACGATCTATGGCTGTGAGAATCACATCGAATCCGTTTGACATAGGTAGTCTGTAATGAAATCCGCAGAGATGTGCTTCCATGGTTCTTCTGGAACCTCAAGGGGAATGAGTTTTCCTGCAGGGACTTTGTTCCCTGTTTTTCCTCATGCACAAGTCTTGCAGCAGGAGACATCATAATCTTTGATAATGGTTTTCATAGATGGCCACATGTAAGATTGTGAAACCAATTCATAGGTTTTCTTGTAACCAGGATTTCCAGCCATGGGCTTTTCGTGATGGAGTTTCATAATTTCCATATGGAGAGTATTGGGTATGAAGATCTTTCCTTCACATTCTAAGACCCTTCTTTCTTGTATTTCATATTTTTGTTTTTCTTGTAGCAACTTGATGTATCCTGACAGAAGTCAGATCATTGCTTTGCAAATTTTAGATAACATGTCATCTCTGAAACACTCAGAAAAAGCGAGAGCGTTTTAGTGGAAGTGATGTAGATGAGTTGCTTTGCTCAAGCAGTAGTGAGGAGAAGATAAAAGTAAATTTGACTGAGGTCTGTGGCATAGAGTACAGGAGTATTTATACTACTACAAGTACTAGCTTAGTCATAATGTGTCAAATCATACGACTCTAAGTAATTGTCTGATTGGATGATAAGTAAGAAGTTCGTTGTGTGAATACATGTTGTAAACATATGTTGATCCATGAGGATGTGGCAGAATGGAAGAGAAGCATTCCGTGTGAATGTTCCCATGAGATCCATCTTAGATCTGACCACGATCCGATCTTGATTTTAGTCCATGCCTGAAAGGCATGTAATGTGATAAGTCCGAAAGCATAAACGAAATAATAATTAGGGTTGTGTGTCACATGATGTCACGTGATCAGAATCGCATGAGGGTAGGTTCTTGAGTGACTTGTATGAATGTTGGGTCATAAGTGTCAAAGAAGATAGGGGTAAAAGATGTGTTTGTAACAATCTCCTTCATTGGAGATTAAGACCATGGTGCTTCTAACACGTGTGGGGTCAATGACGAGAACTCTTTCCTGTATTCCTTCAGTGTGATCTTCTCTTCAGCTCAGGGCATCTGTTTTTCCCATTGTGCTTCCAGCCTTATGGTGCCATGTGAAATTGAAGTGTGAGAGATATTGAGCACATCTTGCTTGTTGGTGATTAAGATCTTGTCACATCATGAACCACTGTAAATTTTGGTGGTCATTCCATATTTCAAATTCATATTTTGTGCCTTCTAGATAGTGGTGCCATAATTCCAAAGATTGAATAGCCAATAGCATTTCTTATCTGCTACTGGATAGTTCTGTTCTTCAGGGGTCATAGAGTGTGAGTTATAGGCAATGGGATGCCATACTACTTCTTTTTCTATAGATAAAACCGCTCCTGTCACATAATCTAATGCATCGCTCTCTAAGCAGAATTTGCAATCTGTTACAACTCAACTGGGTACATCGAAGTCGTCAACCAAACTAATCTCCAGCTCTTCTGAGGTGCACGGACGCTCAACAGGAATGATGCTGTGAAGTGAACAGGAGACTTGATACTTGAGCGTGAATGTTCAGCAAGAGAAGGAGTCAATTTGAGGTGACTAAGGTTACATGGTATGACTTGGAGTCAGGGACTGAAGTACAAGGGGAAGTGTTCTAGGACAAAGAACAGAGTACAAAGGGAACATTTGGTGGATCAAAGATAGGGAATAGTGTAAGAGAATGATCCCTATATAAAGGTTCTATGAGACAATGCCTAATCGTTGAATGAGTCACAGGGGTCAAGGGTATCTATGAAGATGAATAAGTATCCACGATAATAGATCTATGAGTAAGTGTCTATGACAAAGGATGACTGAGCATTGAGTCAGTCAAAGCAAGATAAGATGAAAGAGATGTTATAAATGTCATTCGAGCTGTGGTAGTACAGCCACATGCTTACCTAATCACAGGTACATCGCACAGAATACTGTAGTCTCTTTCTTTAGTGACTCAAAGTACTCTACAGGCTAGGCCCTCCGCAGAAACCACTTTTCTATAAGAGATGACTTAGGGAGTGAGTCAAGAGTCAAGAGTCAAGATAAGCATAGCCTAGGTGACACGAGGTCAGAAGGAAGAAGCTGGGCTATGGGTTAGGAATAAGGGTGATGATAAGAGAGACATCATGGATAAGATGTGGCACAAGGTCTGAGGAGATGAGGAACAAGGCGAGATCTAGGATTGGGGATAGGCCGATCTAGGAGTATCAGATGGAGTAGTCTGATGTCTAAGACAGGTGCCAGGTGAGGGGATCCATTGAGGATTGAGGTTGAAGGACAAGGGGAAGGAGAACAAGAGACTCAGTGAAGAGTCCCATGTGGAGTATGGTCATCCAGATGATGTGAGGACAAGTGTAGACAGAGAGGTTAAGCCATAGGCAAAGCAACGAAGGGGAAGTCGAGGAGCAAGGCCAAGGGATTGGCTGAGCTGACAAAGAAAAAGACAGGTCCAGATAATGAATTTTAATATAATCATTATCTGGATAAGCAAGGATTGGTGCTTGAGTGAAAGCATGTTTTAGCTTATCAAAAGCTTCTTGGCATGATGAGGTGCTCCAATTGAACTTCTGATCCTTTTTGGTCAGATCATGGAGTGGGCATGTAAACTTTGTGTAAACTTGGATAAAATGGCAATAGAAGTTCACTAATCCTAAAAAGGAACAAATGTGTTTGATGGTTTTTGGAGTGGGCCATTCTAGCACAGCCTTGACTTTCTCCTGATCCATTGAGATCCGATTGGTTCCCACGATCATTCTGAGGAAATCAACTTCTGTGACTTTGAAGCTGCATCTCTTGGGTTTGACGAATAGGTCATTCTCTTTTAGTCTTCTATCTGGAGGGGATCCACAGGTATCACATCAATATGGCCATGCCAGCAGGTCACCGGAGATGATCCTCATTGGGGAGATTGGGAGAGTAGACTGAGATGCATAGGTTTAGTGTCATTTTCTCATATGATTTGTGTGTCTTCCAAATGTGACCTGACATCATTTGTGTCATGTGCAGCAAGCGGTCCTGAGTTGTCCAGGGTATGGTCCATTGTGGCCCTGTGTCAATCATTCAGGCCTGACCATAATTTCCCATAGGGAGGAGGTGACTAACTGGCTGCTTGTCAACTTGCTCATTGATATTGACCTGAACAGGTGGTGAGAGCAATAGATCATTACCACCACCATAACTACCTATTGATATGCCAATCATGATCTACAACACACACATAGTGTTGAGAGGTGCTTCAAGTATCTTGGTATTGGAGTCATATCGATAAACACAGAAAACATATAGAATCCATTTCTAGATACTTTAGGTTAGGAGCAGGTGATTGATGTGTCAGGAGTTCTACAAGGGAAGTGACATCAAGGATGAGTGAGTTGGATAGCAAGGGAACAGCAACACATTGGATTTGTGACAGAACTTGGGTGGTGAGCAGAAGCTAGACAGAGTCTTGTCATCGCAGGAGTCAATTCCCCCCATTGAAGATGCAAAGTGAAATGCACAGAAACATACTAAGACACAATGAATGTGGAAGTGACAACAAGGGGATGCACCTCAAGCCCACACTTTCAGTTGTCTCTGTCAGCTGAGGTCATGGCAGAATGGGACAATGTACTTTGTAAACAAGCACACATTATTTGTGCTTGTAGGAAAGCTCAGAATGGTACTATATTGGATTATACATACATACTATTCAAAACTCGACTGAGCACCATGCCAAAGGTGAAACAGAGAGTCCCTTGCACTCAGAAGACTTCTTTCTGCCCAGATTGTGGCAAGTGATTCACAAATGAAACAAATGTTCTCCGGCATATGAACCAACCTTCAAATACTTGCAGTTCTCTCATACAACTTGATAACCCACGAGCTGATGATCTTGTGAGCTCTCTTCCACCACAGGAAGATAGTTGTCCTCCTCAAGTACCTTAAGCTTTGTCTCCTAATACACCTTCTGGCTTTCACTTTCTCACTTTTGATGAACAGATTCAAGAGGATTTTGATGACCTTTATCTGACATCAGACCCAATTCTCCCATTCCAGACTTGGACAAGGCCACAGGCTCCGAGTCATGTGACCTTCCAGATGTTGAATTATATCCAGGTGCTGCCAGTGTGTTTCTAGAGGGAAAGACATTTATCTAGGAATTTTTTGCAGACAAATATGAACTGTTGTGCCACAACAACCTGTTCTATCCTTTTGCTTCATGGGAAGACTGGCAAGTTGGTTCCTGGCTCTTACATTCCAGTCTGAACATGGCAGAAATTGATAACTTTTTGAAGCTTGATCTGGTCAGTACCTATTGAGTTGTGCCACTCTCATCTAATGCTATTGTTTGGCCAGATAAAGGCACTTCCAATCTTGTTTGGGTCTGCAAAGCAGCTCTGTTTGTGTGCAGAGATGCTACTGTCTGGTCTGCTTTGGAAGTCACTTCCAGTTTGCACATCAGTCCCAATGAAGCATCCTGTGATGTTTTATTACTGTGACCCCATCAAATGCCTTCAGTTGTTGCTCAGCGACCCATTTTTGAGCACCATATCTCTTTTGTCCCTCGGAAGGTCTGGTCAACAGCCAAGTGTACTGTTCATGTTTACAATGAGTGGCTCTCTGGTGAACACACTTGGGAATTACAGGTAAAGACAATCAACCAACACTTTGTTGTTTTTCTGAGCCCCCACTACAGGATTCTTTACTGTCCAGTTTGACGTTGCTAGGTGTTACATTATCCTCTGACAAAACTAATATTTCTGTCATGTCCAGAAACCATGTAGCACATCCATTACTGATCAGTCTTTCTAACATCAATGCCAACATTCATAGCAAGGGGTCATTTCATGGACATCTCCTTCTGGTGCTTCTTCCAGTCTCATCCTTCATCCACAAAAAATCTCAAGTCTGCAGCCTCCTATCTGACCACTTGTTCCACAAATGTCTCAATATTGTTCTGGGACCTTTAAAGATAGCGGCTTCAATGGGTATCATGATGAGTGACCCAGCCAGACAGCTGTGCTACTGTTATACTCTGCTTTTCAGCCACATTGCAGACACTCCAGAGTAAGGACTCCTCACATGCACAAGTCCCAAGGTATCCTCTATCTCTGTTGCCTCCCACAAACAGTTTGGTGACACTATATGTCACCCCCCTCACATTGGTGTCAAAATCTTGGATGATATCTGCACCATTTGTGTGAAGTGCCATCCCAATGACTTTATCCTCTTCCTCAAGAATGTGAAGGAGTTTGGACTCAATGGTGTTGATCAACCATTCTGGATGGACTGGCCCCTGTCAGACCCACCAAGATTTCTCAAGCCAGAGGTTCTTCATCATATCCATCAACTGTTCTTTGACCACCACCTACAATGGTACATTGTGGTTGTGGGTGCTGATGAGATCAACTATCATTTCATCCTTCTTCAGACATTGGTTGGATATTGTAGGTTCAGCAAAGGCATTTCAACATTGAAACAGGTCACAGGGTGCAATCACTACTCAATGCAATGATACATTGTCAGCATGATTGCTGGTGCAGTTCCCCCCTCATTTCTCACTACAATTCACACATTGATGGATTTCCATTATATCGCTCAAATGCCATCCTTTGATGAGCTCACACTGCAGGAATTGGAAACTGCTCTGAAAGTGTTTCACAATCATAAAGATTCTATCATCACTGCCAGTGGCCAGGCTGAACACTTCCACATACCAAAACTAGAGCTTCTCCAACACATTGTTCCTTCAATTCAGGAGTCTGGCGCTGTTATGCAGTGGAGCACTGACATCATGGAACATGCTCATGTCATGGAGGTCAGAATCCTGCTTGTGCCAGGAATAATCAAAATTATTATTCGCAAATTGCACATTGTTATGCTAAGAGTGGTGTCTAGCTCTTGCATCAACAAGTCCATGAACAGAGCTTGAGGAAAGATCATAATGAGGGCAGAAGGGTCTCGATAACACCATAGGAAGGCGCTTGGCAGGAGGGGTCTCAATAACTAGCAAAGCCAGCTCAAATACAACTCAGAGGTTCAGAGACTTGAGAAGGAACTAGACACTACCCTTGTGGGGTGTAGATTAAGCTGAGGTCTGTATGTACAAGACTGATGCTTTATATACTACAAGGGACATGGCTGTATGGCCGAAAGAGGAGAGCAGTCAATAGGGATCATGACTGTGAGAAAGAGAGCTATCCTAAGTTGTAAGTACAACAAAGGAGCAGAGAGTCCATGCAAGCCAAAAGGAGACAGCAGGCAGAGGGGATCATCCTAAGGTGGATGAGGTTCAATCTAAGATCAATCAGATGAGATCTAGGAGAAGGAGAAGAAGACTAGATCTGATAGAAGCAAGGTTCTGCAAATGGAAGGTGGAGTTCCTGATGCAGAGAGATGATCATCAAGATCAGAAGAAGTGCCATCAAGGCAGTGATGCTAGAAGAGGAATGGAGTTCATGAGATCAGTGATGTACTGATCTAAATATTCAAGAAAGGAGATGGAGTCCTGTCTGTTAGAAAGAGGAACATAGCCAGATGGGGAATGTGCCATTCCAGTAGGAGAGATCTAGGATCAAGGAGATTGCTGATCACTAAGTTAGCGGAGAACGGTGTGGGAGAGTGGTATCATGACACTTACCCAATGCTTTTTTCATGTATTTCGACTCTCTCATGTTTCTCAGGTATGAGCAGCTGTCCCGGTTATTTCGGCTATTCAGCATCCGTCGCCTACCAATACACTCCTTCCTTTTTTGTCCAACGAAACCATGTGGCACTTCAAACTCAGCTGTCGTCTGTTGGTGCTGTGTGCACATGATGCATGCATGTGATTATGTAATCAAGTTGTTGCCCTTTCCCCTAAAGTCTGAATTTCCAGTCAATCCTCCCGGATCGCTCACTCGGGCTAGAAGATCGCCAACGCATATACGAGTCGCGCATGCGCAGATTGGTTTGAATTATTTCCTACCGTCTACGAATTTTCACTGA
>JBBPMD010000750.1:0-14486 GCA_038090095.1 Zangia roseola | reverse complement strand
AGAATACCTGGGTACGCGAAGACAATGGACAAAGCAGCGCGGTGGCGCTGGTTCGTGCACCTCGCTGTCGAGAGGTAAGTTGTCTCCATGCATGGCCCTAAGCTCACCGTCTCATTCCTACACGTTGACTTGAATCTGATGGTTGATGATCAAGGTTCGAGCGGTGGATCCAGTCCCTGCAGTTCGTCCCACCCGAAAAGTTCGTCAGGAACCATATCCCACCTCTAGACGTCTGGATGGTATGGCATGCTTATTTGCTCAGTCCCTGGTAAATGTACTTTGTACTTTTGCGTCTCCACATATGGCTCACTGCGTGAGAACGGACAGTTGGTATGCCGAAGACTGTGAACGTCTTGCGATACTGCAACAATTGCGACTGCTCAATATGCTTGTTGTTGGATCGGTAGGTCACTTCTTTCGATGATGATGATGGGGAAACGGGGGTTGAGTTTAGCACCAGATCAATATCGGTAGGGCCGTTAAATATAAACCAAGCAATCAAAGAATGGAAGCATGGTTTAAACAAACGGGGACGCACTTCAATCCATTCGAGGCCATGTCAAGCAGGGAAAGCACGATGAAACAACTGGAGTGTCCACGTTGTCGAACAACGTTATACGTTCGTGAGTGGCCGTATCCGTCGGAAGCCTTGTGTGTTCAAACGCTCATCCGGTAGCATTCATCGATGATGCTGGAACCGGGTATGCAGGAGGAACGTTCTCATTCGTGTGTCCACTTCCTGGATGCAGGCTTCAGGTCACGCACGGCAACCTTGCGGCTGCAAAGTTCGTACGAGATTTGTCAGAAGAAGACGGCACACAGGAATACTATGTTGCGTAAGTCCCGATACTCGGGTTTACCTACTAGTCGCGTTTTAAAGCTGTTCCACGATCTTTAGTGGCAGCCTCTTCACGCCCTTGGGAAAGCGAGACACTGATCATGCGAAAGTCATTAAAGACCAGCTGATGGATTCTTCTTACTTTGCTGGACTGCGCCATTCTGCGCTTGATGAACGATTAGATAGACTTGATCGGGTCAAGGAAGCCAAGGAGAGGATCGGTTACTCGCTGGAGGGACTACAAGAAGCTATATCATCGTCCTTGAGGAATTGCCCTGCCGCGTCGTGAGTCTTCTCATCGAACTGCCACTACTAGGTGTCAAAGCAAACACTAACAAATCATCAGTGTGACGAGGGTCATAAGTGCATATAGCAGCGGTAGCCCATTTTCGATCGACCTTGTCGACGCCGTAGGTTATTCTCACCTCGGGTACAACCGACGCTGACCTCTACGACAGGTTTTGCGTCAATGTCAATTTACTACGCAGATGAAAGAGCTGGGTTGGTTGAAATCAGACGTATTTCGCGGTGCAGACAAACATGAGATTCTGGATCACTCGATCATGAGATATCACGCGTACGCATCTATCAATCCCTTCATATGACATTGCCTTATTGATTATCTCCTGCAGCTTTCTAGGTTTGATGGCTGTCCACCCGGGTTCCATGTTCGTGCCTACACTGGATATCGACTTGATTTGGCATACACATCAACTCATGGCAAGTCGGTACAGTGTCGATTGTGAGATGTACGTTGGCCGTAATGTGGATCAGTGAGCTACCTTTTGCGTGTGCCCTACAAATACTTACACGACGTCCTTAGCGAAGTGAGCGTCACGGAGAGTCGCCTCTCGGTAGTGTTCGATAACACATGTCGTGCGTGGGAGGTAAGCGGGATCTTTTCTAGAGCGTATCTCAGGCTATCATCTGACTCGGCTGTTGCAGGCACGCTTCCAAGTCCCATATATGCAATGCGGCTGTCCTGTCCCAGAAGAGACCTCCGTGCACAAACTTGTGCGACTCGTCCGGGATTATATCCGCGGCCGTTCACAACTCCAGATAGACCTTCACTCGGAACACCTCCCAGCGACCCACCCCAGTGCCCACAACGCTCTTCTCACATTTCAAACCGTCTCCACTGGTACGTTCGGGAAATGGAACCATGCTCACGGCAAGCAAAAAGAACAACTTAAATTAAGCCGATCCCCCATCAAGCCGCATTTTGAGAGTTTTAGGTGCAAGTTGAAGAGGCCCACCTCCACTCATACAAAGCTTGAACCGGATTGGTTACCGCCAATGCACTCACCCGCCGTGCCGGTGTACTTTGAGGAGTTGTTACCAAATCCTTCCCGTTGAGCTACACGTAACACTGGTAGCAACTCTCTAATTCCCGACGAGCTTTACCTGCTGATCAAGCGCGTATTTCACTTATGCATGTGCAGACGAAACCGATAATCTGCTTCGGGATCGTCAATATACCACGGAAACGGTACTTGAAATGTTGTATTAACGAAGGGACTCAGGTTTCAAATACTGTAACTTATTAGCAATCCATTGTTGTTATTCTGCATTCATTGCATTATTTCGTTCGCTCTTGAAATGACTTGGATACTGGTCGCACTGGTCGCGCCAATGACCAGACTGATGAGTCAACTGGAGTGGACATAATCACAAGTATGGTGTAGGATGTCTTGATGAAGATTGATCAAATGAGTGCTATTCAGGGTTAGATTTCGCATCCGACAGTCCACATGTCTTACCGTTCCCAAAAACTCGCGTTAGGGCTTCGTCACTACCGTGGGCCATGAGATGCAGATGCTCATTGCTCACCGTCAACGGGATCCCAGGGACCAGTGTATTATTTTTCATCCAGTATGCACACAACCCAAGGGTACAGAATCGAGCTTGAATATACGCCCTTGCATACCCGCAGGCTTTCCCCGAAGGAATCTACCAACGTAATGTCAAGCTCAGAGAGAAAATGAAGCGAACGAGATTCAGCCAACGTCAACCAACGCGTGTAAGTCTGCAATGGGTCTTCCTTCATTACCTGTGACTGATCAACCATAACAGGCTACGATACGGGGCGTCCCAGTCCGACCAGATAGTCGGCGGCGAATTCTTTAGAATGTTCGTTGTTCCAGTTACGGTTGCTAGTCTCGTGATGTCACGTAGGACTGGAGGATTGTCGGTGAAATCTTCTAGTTAATGTTCGCAGTGTTCTGCCGGTCAGTAAACGTTCACGAAAGTTAGCAAAGGTTCATGTGTGAACTTTCCCATGAACTCAAGTGAACTGAACGCGAGCAGTACCAGAAGTCCAAGCTGGGAGTTATGTAATCGATGCCTATTGGCTGACGAAGAATAGGTATTACATACTATACAAATCAGAACACGTGATCTACACTGACCATGGAACCGCCGAAAGTCACGTCCAAATGACCTGTGGCAAAGTTCACTTACTTTCCCACAGTTTGCGGTCAGTGACTGTGACTTCTGTTCACTGACCCGCAGAACACTGAATGTTCGTCAGATACTCGGGTATGGCAAAGTTGAATCGGGTTGAAATATTGTACGGCGTTGACACCGGATGCGGTGGGTAAACGAAGGTATCTGATCCAGGAATCCTGTAGGATGCGACCATATTACCATAACGCGTAACGCTGGACTGGTTGCCGTTGCTTAAAAATAACGTGTCTGGTTGCTACATCCGGGGTCAGGGGTATGCGTAGTAACCTACAGTAATCGGGTTGATCGTGACGTCGATGAGTCACTAGTCACTGGTCACTTCTGTCTCACGCCACTATATAAAGGACAGTGATCATTTAGGGGCTTCCCAACCTCGAGAATGTCGACGACGGCAACAACATCCCAAATCGTGACCCTACCCCTTATTCCTGAACTGTTCGATTCCAATTTCCTGGACGTCCTGCTTCCAGCGACCCGGCATGTCCCAGGGTTTCAGGAAGAGAATGTTGATGTGGCCGTCCCCAACCTCATACTAATGAACGCCCTCCGATCCACTGCCCACCGTAAGCGCACCACCAACCAGGCGCCTGCCTTCAGCTCTACACGCGTGCCTACCCTCGATGCCTATTTGGGCCTGCGAACTGGCATCTCTGGGGGCAAGGTTGATCGCTATCTTGGAAACGCATGGTCAGAGGATCCAAATCTGACCCTTCGAATCATCTGGGGCTTGAGAAGTATACATGACGGCAAGGCAGAGAAGGAGCTTTTTTACCGGTACGAACCTCCATACTTCTTCAGCTACGAAACTAACCTGCTCTTCCAGGGCGTTCGGGTGGCTCTACGAGAATCACCCCCGAACGGCGATTGCAAATCTCCATTGCTTGGTAGATCCCATGTGTCTGAGATCCAGCAAGGGCGCGGACAAGAAGAGGGCAGTATCTCATGGGTACTGGAAGGACTTGCTCAACATACTGGCTTTGGCCACGGTCGACGAATTGCGGCCAAAAGTACCTCTCCATCCCCGTTCAAACTTCCTTCACAATTATTGTGACAGCAAGTCCAGACCCGCGTTCAAGAACAATCAGGAGCAAGAGGAGTGGTCGCGCACACGGCGTATCGAACGTTCCCGGCACGCGCACGAACACCTCACGCGGAAGCTAGTGGACAAGCGCTATCGTGCGCTCTATATTGCGGTTGCCAGACTGTTTGCGAATCAACTGGCGAAGGAGTTCGATATCACGTCAAAGATCGCCGCGTTACCAGCCAATACGGATCATAATACTCGAATGGATTTGATGGATAGCCTCACTCTCGTCTCCAAGTGGGCACCCTCTCCAGGGAGATCACACGACCGTATAACGAATATTGCGTCTGCTATTTGTCTCCTTCTCCATGAGGCACAAGTGTATCTCTCGATTGCCCACAGGCTCCCTCTTTCTGCCACGACCAGCCTGTCAGCAGCTGATATGCATCTGCTTCGTTGTTTCTATCAGCGGCATGTTCTCACCCGCGGCAGATGTTACACCTGCGTTCCAGAGCCTCTTATGTCGTCGAACCGTTGGTCGGAGATCAACTACTCCCGGATCCCCTCCATTTGCATGAACAAGAACAAGGAGAGGTTCTTCATACACGATGAAGAAAGATTCTTGAATTATCTCAATGACGTTGAATCAGGCAAAAGGAAGATTAGTGGAGCAACTCTCCTTCCGCATCTTCTCGCATTGCAGGCAATGCGATTGTATCGTCAACGCACCCCGAGGGACGTAGGTACCAAGCGTACTCTAGCCGACACGTTACAGATAGCGCGGCGCCGGCTTGCAGAGGCTCAGATGAGGGTCGTCGATGCACAGTGGGCTACGCTTGTCACACGCCTGCGGGAGTTGGGCCGGGTGGATAACTGCATCGCTGTCTGTGACGTGTCGGGATCCATGGGATCCATCCACATCACCCCAAGAAATAAATCGCCATTCGATGTTCAACCCATCTGGTGCTATCTCTCTCTCGCTCCTGGTAGCGCGGCTCGCAAAACCTCCCTTCAATGACTCCTTCATAACGTTCTCTGCGGCGCCTCGGTTGGTCGCCCTCGATCCCGAATCTAGCCGCGTTTCACTTGCCGCAACAATCCGTAGAATGAGAGACAGACAAGTTGGGGAATTAACACAAACTTCAACGCTGTCTTCCTCAAGCTCATCCTTCCGCTCGCCATCAAGCACAACGTCTCCAAAGACCAGATGATCAAACGGATCTTTGTCTTTAGCGACATGCAGTTCGACGCCGCGAATCCGAGTACGGTTCGTGAGTCATCATCTCTTACTTCCCCTGATGCGGTAGAAGAGTAGAAGACGAATCACGATGTCATCGCGGAGGCATATGCGCAAGCAGGGTATGACGTTCCCGAGTTGGTGTATTGGGACTTGGCCGGCCCGTTGTCGGTAGGCGGGGATGGTATCACTGCACCGATCACGGGCGAGAAGGAAGGGGTTGCCTTAGTGAGTGGGTACTCTCCGTCATTACTCAAAGTCTTTATGGATGGAGGAGAGGAGGAGGAATGGGAGGTTCTTGACAAAGAGGGCCAAGCTCGTGCCGAAAAGCAGTCCTTGACGCCGGAAGAGATGATGAAAAAGGCACTAGGAATGAAAAGTTACGATGGACTTGTCGTGCTAGATTGAACGCACTGATGTCACGGCGCATCATAGTATCGTGTATCGAAGTTTTTCTTTACGTGGCTTTGTCTATGCTACGTTTTCTTTGTACTCAACGGTCGTCGATTCATCAACCACTGGCACGTACAGCTGACCTTCATTCCTTTCAGAGCGGATAAATACTCGAATAACCAGAAAGCCTTATAAATGAGGGTTTGGAGCGTGACTGTCAAACTTGATCACAGTAAAATATATAAATCATAGCTTGGCACCACGCCTTACGGCGATGGACTCTGGGTCATCCTTAAACCCATCTTTCCCTCTTTCCGAATTCTGGCGTTTGCTCCCGTTGCCGTCCTGCAATCCGTCCTGCCCCTCTTTGAAAATAAAAGTAAATAGCGCTTTGGGATCTAAGTTGCCGCCTTCACTCCGGGCCTTCTCAATTTCTTTCTTCACCTGTTCTATGATCTTTGGGTATGCCTCCCTCGCCTTGGCGAGCTTCTTCTCGTCACCCTTGAGTTCCTCCATCTGTTCGTTCACCACATCCTGCATCTCGTCGAGGAACTCCCCGAGTGCACCTAAATTAGGACTTGCGTCACCCCGCTCCGCTTCCCCACGATCCCGCCCCCCCTGTGCGCTTCGGTCGCCTTCCATAAGCCTCTTCCATTGTACGCCGATCTTGGCCCATTCGATCGTTCGCGTGGCGTTGGCCGGAACGGATGGGCGCATCAGCCGCGCGACGGTCTTGCTCACGTCAATACCCTCCTGCAGGCAAGCCTTGCGAAGGGCGTTGCTAGATGTCAATAGTGCGTACGCAATCCGTTCCTCGAGCGTGCGCGTATCGTAAGGCTGAACCGCAAAGTCGGGTGTTCGACCATATCCGATGCTTGCTGTCTTGATCAAAATCCATCTGTGGAGGAAGAAAGTAGGTCCATAGTGTCCTATTAGCGACATGTGTAGGAAACTGACGCTGTAAGTCCTGTCACGGGCTTCACGCCCTCAGCTTCGCGACCAGTGCGGAAGCTATGCATACGGTAAGTAGTCCCCTCGCCGGAAGGAAAGTCCACAAAGGTGTAGAATGGACTCTTCGGGTCCGTCGCACGGCCACTCGATAGATGGGGTTTGGACGAAAGAAATGACACCAATGGCTGTGCGAATATCGATGTTACCTCGGACGAGTTCAAGTTAGGCTGTGGTAATGCAAGGTCAGTCGGCACGGAGCACCGGATTACACGGGTGCATAGCGTGCGCACCTCCAAGCCGTAGTCAGCTATGAGTACGATCACTCTAGCAAGGGGGCAGTCGGTGAACACATCGGATAACCAACAGCGATAAATCTCAGGACGTACGGCGTGACCAACATCTCACCCTTGGCTAAGAATGGCTCTATCACACACAACAATGGTAACCGCTGTTTGTCCTGGGGTAGTCCGATCTACCGAAAGGAAGAGGTTCGTTGACTGGTCGTGGACGATAGTGAACCGAATTTACCTCCTCAAATGCTTCACGTCTCTACAGCCGTACACTCAGAACGCATTCCAGCCACAAGGGAAAATGACAAGTTCGACTCACAGCGGTATCCTCCACCGTGGGGTCTTGCGCGTCCATCTTGCCCCCCGGCAACGCCGTATCGCCCGCAAACGCCCTGAGCGTGTCCGAGCGACTGTTATCCAAGGTAATAAGTAACATGCTATCTAATAATACCGCACGGAAATCTCAACGTACCGACTGAGAATGACGTGCAGGTCTCCCGACCGCCCAATAAATAACGGCACGAGAACCGCTGCGCTCTGTTTCCTCGGGAACCTCGCACGCGTGCGCAGCGCGCGGTAGTTGAGCAAATTGGTGATGCATCTAGATGACGCAGCCCGTGTCAGGTTCATGCATATGATAAGAGCGGTGACAAGGTGAACACGGACAGTTTGGTCTCATCTTTCACATTCGGCAACGTCTTGAGATGGGCCAACACCCGCTCCGTGTCCGGATATGGATACGTCATGAAATCAGGTCCAAGTCTGGCACTGGCTCGAGGATGCATCCGGGCTGGCAGTGAAATGGAAGGACGAGACGGCGGCAAATCGTCGGATGGCATTATATGAGTTGAGTTTGGAGGTGAACAGCGACGTATGTGTAGCAGCGAAAATGCGAAGCTCGAACTGATAAGCTGTAGTGTTATGCAGCAAGGACTGAAGTTGGTGGTGATAGAAAGAGCGAAGAACCGAAGGCAGGAACCTAGTCGCGTTTCGCTTATGTTTCAAGCTGGAATGTTACACTGCACCATATTGGTGGCGCCGCGCAACGATCAAGCGTCGTCACTGTGTCCTCGGAACGGAGATGCAGTGCGCATCAATGTATCATGCTAGTGATAGCCCGTGCCACCCGTGCCACCCCGATCCAGACGACAAAAGCGGAAAAACAGAGTTATTAGGTTTCATTTTACGACTTTACTACTCGTCCATCATTCTCTAATTAGGCGATGCATGCTACTGAGTGGTTCAAGACAAAGTCCGAGGATGTAGAGAAAGGCGCTTCCAAGATATGGGAGAAAATCGAAATACAACTACCGTGATGGTGGGATTTTGACATATGGGACGCGGGGCTGTGATGATGCACGAGGGTCTCGGGGTAACGATGAAGAATGATGATACTGGTAACGAGTGCCAAAAAAGAAACGCAACGGAAAAACGACGAAAGAAGGATTATCCGCAAGTTGGTCCATGTCATTGCCCAACTCTATCACTGCGACAATATCTTGTCGATCGATTCATTCATAAAGTCCTTGCGTGACGTCAAGTCAGCTTTAGGGAACTTGGCCATGATCGCTTCACGCGCGGTCCTAGGTACGTTAAGCGGATTGCGAAACGTGAATCAACCAACGACGACTCACTTTTTCGTCACTGTCATCAAATCCTGTGTGCTCAGATACGTCCTCAACGCATTAAACACCTCCTCGTCCGCGGGATTCGGGTTCATACTTGGCCCCGCGAAGGGGTTCACGGTCGTTGCCATCGAAAACGCCGACATCCGTGGGTCACCGGCACCAGCGAGTGGACCGGTCGGTTGCATACCAAACCCACCAGTTTGCGACCCATTTCCAGTGAACATGTTCATGTTCATACCTCCCATGGTCATCATGGTCGCTCGAGGATCTATCATCCCATAGACGCTCCCTGTGTGTTGATATCCCAGTGGCGCCATCATTCCCATCGTCCCACCATAGTCGGAGCCCGTGGTACTTCCAGGTCCACTCGCAAACGGCACAAACGGCATGGGAGGTAATCCAAACTGTGGCATGGCTGGTTGGCGGCCCTCGTACATAGAACCTTGGCGGGAACCAGCGTGACTTTGGTGCGACGGTGTCCCCCGGAAGTTTACCGTTGAGTTGTTGACCGCGTTCGTGTCCCGGTAATAATCACCTCCGTTCGATGGGTGTGGCGAGCCCTGCCGGGATGGCGGGAACCGAGGCTGAGAACGAATCTTGCTGATTCCCGTCTCGTCTGACTGGTGTGAGACGCCTTCCCATGTTTCCGCTTCGTACTCTGTGGGGTGAGGGGGTCACGGATGACAGACCAGAGGTAATCGACACACGACTCACCGCTAAACTTCTTGAGCGGAATCATCGACTCATCGAATCGTTCGTCCTCATTCATAACCACCTTCTTGCTCCCTCCATCACCAATCACGACACGCGTGTTTCCCCATGAGAAGTCGTCCATGCACCAGAACGAATAGATTGGCAGGAAGAAACTGTATACCGGATATCTGTCGCAACGGCCGTCATTCAAAGTAAATAGAGAGACAAGAGAAACGTACGAAAGAAGGTAGACAACCATCCAGCCCACGAGCATGAACTCTCGTTTGATGATGAAGATCAACGCCTGCAATGATTCGGTCAGTATTTCATTCAACGCACCAGCGACGGGCGAACATACCTGCAGCCCATACGTGACGGCCAGCATGACAATAGAAATGATTGGTAGTGAGGAGGACCCAGTTGCAACTGCAACGACCAAATATACAAGCTACCGTATAACGTCAACACAGAACGGTCCATCTTATATGGGCCTGACTCACATAAACGACAGTGGCGGGAAGAATCTACATATACGTCAGCCCTGGCCAACGCATAAAATGAAAATACGTACGATAGTCCCCAACAAGTCAAGGAACACGAAGAACCGCATGGAGAAACAGCAAAAACCACACAGCTCAGCCAAGACTACCAGTTCCAACAGGTTGTGAACCGTGGAGTTGATCCATCGGCGACGTTGTGAGAACAAGACCCGCCACGATTCTGGTGCCATCGTGTGCGCTACCGCATCGGGGGTAAATTTCGTCTTATGGGTGGGGAAGTGTTTCATGAGGAGTGTTGTAAGGAAACGATCTTCACCGAGCGAAAAGAGGTTCTTCTTGTGCAGCGTGTCGACGTTGCATTCGGCATACTCGTCGATAATCCGGTTGGAAATAATGATCGGACGACCTTTGTCAGCCGTGCGGATACGATAGAGCGAGAAACAGCCGGGTAAACAGGAGACCGAGCCAAAGAGGGACTCGAATGCCTTGGAAAGGTGGTGAGAGATGTAGTACTCGTAAACCTGAATCATTGTCCACCACGAGCCTTCTTCGTTAGTTAGCTTTGTTTCACCGCAGATACCGATGATGCTTGAGTCGTCCGCTGCCGACGCGACCAAACGATTGAGTGACTCTGGTGTGACCGTCTATAGTGGGATTAGTCTCCTCATCCTATTGCACGCAAAAAGAACCTGACGAACCGTGTCCGCGTCCACCGTAAAGATGTACTCGTAGAACGTAGGATCAATTCCAATCACGTTACGCATCTGATGGAAGACTTCCAGCTCCAGCGGCGACATCGGCGCATCGAAGTGCACTCGGTTGAGGTAGTGCATGAGCAATATCTGACTATCTCGTTTACCGCGATTGCCAGGCTTAGATCGCTCAGTGGGTTTACCGACTTTGACGACCACCATGTAGCTGCAATGGAGCCCGACGTCAACACCTACCGTGCATACAGCGAGCACTTTGTACTCACGGAACGACATGCCCTTCGAACTCGTATAACCCTGAGTACACCTTGCCGTAGTTGATCTGTTTCGAACCCTCGCCGATCGATCGAAACATCAAAGGCTCGGGGTCAACCTTTGCATCGATGCCCAATATATCCAAAACGATTCTTGGCGTAGTCCGATCGTTCCCGCTGCCAATGATGTTGCCGTCACAGATGATGAAAAGCAGCTTGCGTTTGTCGTCGTACTTGAGTGCCGCGAGCGAATCGATCGTTCGACGGAGAGAGTCCTCGCCTTCGGTGTAGCATGGAATCTGGCACAGGACGAACTTGTCCTGCATTTCAGGGGAGCGTTTTCCAGTCAACTGGAGAGCAGAAAGAACTGGCAGAGGTGAGTATTTCTCCGGGCGGGCACGGACACGCATACACACGACTTACATTTTAGTGCGATCGACGCACACAGAATGCCGGTAAAGACAAGTAAAAGATAACTCTGCACCGTGCACCGGGGCGTCTTCCGAAAGTCTGTCTCACCAAGGTAGAACATGTTTTTGAGACAATCCACGTTGGCCGTCGCGTTCTGCGTGTCAAGACCTGCGATGACCTTATTAAGGTTCTTGGAAATATCCTGACCAGCTTGTTGCTTGAACACGTTGGTGATGCCCGTGTCCAGAAACTGGTAGCCAGGGGTAGTGGCTCCATTCAACGAGAGCGTATGGACATAGTCAGTCAGGTCGTAGACGCCACCGTCCCAGATAGCCCAAATTCTGTTTGGATGGGACATAAACGAGGGCACAAGCAATCCATTTCTGACCCTTACCTCTGAATATTTGAATCCATCGCCTGCGAATAGATTTCATTAGGATCCCAGACTAATGCTCCTTTCCTGTACTCGTTGATCTTTGGGAGGAACGTCGATGAGTACCAGTCCACGTTATCTAACGCCGTGTTCTGTAAAGGTTGGTTTGCGCCAGATTTGTGCATCGCATTCGGTACAACCGCAGTGAAGTTCTGTGGTGTAAGCTGTAACGATGTTGATGAAACCAATCCCGAGCAGACAAGGTTGAGGGGTGGTGGGAAGTATCCCGTCAGATCCTGTCCTACAAGGTTTTGGAGGTCCGCGGCCGAGTTGGAGGGAAAACCGGTGAGATCGCTATGGTCACCATGGATAAAGTTGGAGAGGTCGTATACCGAACCTTGGACTGATACCCACCAGTCCGTGGTCCCAGTATGTTGTGCAACCTCGTTCGAGTCCCATACCTTGTCGAACTCGGGGCAAAGAAGTCGACCGAATTCGACGATGTAAAAGATCACGACCGAGTTCATGATAAGGATCAAGAAACAGAGGGTTACTTTTTCGCGCCAGGCAAGACGGATGTCCGGGCGTTTCATCCGTCCGATATAATGCAGCACGAAAGAGGGTATAATTCCAGTTAATAGCCAGACGAAGAAAAGCCACCATCGCCGTGCTCTAGTCGTTGGTATCTCCACGACAGCAGCCGGCGCTGAATTGGCGGCGATCATGGCTTCCTTGGACAAGTAAGGAGTCGAACCACCGGGACTCGCCGCTTTCTTGTCCCATTCCGATCCCCAGCCATCCTCCGGGTCAGTATGAGCTAGTCCACGAATATTTGGCGAAGGTAGTCCGCTGACGCCGTAAGGAACATGTTGGTTTGGGTCATGGTATCTCGACCCGCGGCTGCCGACGCGGGCAATGAGCAGATTGTCGCGACTCTCATTGTCAACCATATCGTGCCCATGCGTGTCCGTGTGGGTATACTCCGTTGCGTCATCTCCAATTGCGCTTTCGTCGTCGTCAACGGGTTGTGGAGCCAACCGTCTCTGCTCCTTCTCAGCCGCCCGAACGGGATCCTCGACCATCTTCCATGTATAATACGACATCCAGATCGAGCGATGACCAACAACGAAATCTGCGCCCTCTTTCCATCCATTGGAAGCTGCGCACTGCCGGATACGTTCCGCGTCCGAACCACGCATTGTCGGTACGTACCGTTCGCAAAATGCACTTTGCTCCAAGTCGGTGACGAACTCCACACTGCGACGGGCAACGGTTTCAGGGATGAGGAGTGACTTGATCTGAGCCTTGACGCGGCGCCTGTCGAATGAATTGGGCGAGTTGGAATCGTTGGGACGGATGCAGGAGATAGTCCAGAGACGGGTCCGGTCAAGCGAAGCGAACATTTCGGAGAGTGTATAATTGAGTTGCGTGGAGACGGAGTATATCTTGGTGGGATCAAGGGGTGTATGTTCTTCATTGGGCATGGGTGCTGAGCCATCTGGAGACGCGATGCGTGTTGCTGGACGAAGTGGGCGTGACATCACCTGAGCTTGGACGATGGACGTTTCATCCTTTGGATGTTTCTCAACAGCGAGTGAGGGACCAGAGACCAACTTTGCGATGAACGGATCCGAGGAGTTACGCAGCAGGGTAACGAAAGCCGAGTCGAGGATGTCGCTCTCTTTCTCGACGAAAGATGAGATGTCGTATGAGCAACCTCTCGCATAGTGGCTGATACCAAACAGGTTCCTGTCATTCTCGCCACCTTGGCTAGGGCTCGCCATAAAGGACGGATGAACCCCATATCTAGATACAAGATCTTGATGAAGTTCCTCCGCCTTTCTATCCCCCGCCTTTCCCGATCTGTACGACGAAGATGCCTTGCTCAAGATGCCAAGTATTCCGCCAGGCTTGCGTGTCGCACGCTCGGTCACCTGGGCGCCACGGAGGAGCTCAACGCAAGCCGAGTTATCCACAATGGCAATCGCTGGAAGAGATATCCCATCGCCAACCATATGGGCGTTATAGCCAATGCCGTCCTCGAATGTGTTGCGCAAGACGTACGACTGCACAAATTCGTCTGCGAAGTTGACGCAGAACTCATCAAACCCATTTTGGCCCAGAGCGGAAATGAGGGGGGCAGTTCCCGTAAACACCATTGAACCGGTACCCATGGAACCACGTGTCTGGAAACCAGGGGAATCGAAGAGAATGAGCTGGGTGCTGGGAAGAACGTCACGATTTGGTGGAGCAATCTTGTGATTTGCCGTCTCGACGACGTAGGCGAACAGAATGGCGTAGAGATCGCGCATAAGCGTATCACGTTGTAGGGCACTTTGCTCGACGCTGAGAAGGACAGTATATACTTCCTTGCGAACATAGTTCGTCTTATTCGTCAAGGCCTGCGCAAGGTCATCGACGGCAACACCAAGGTGGCGGGCGACGCGCTCGAGGACCGAAAAGTTGGAAACGGAAGCAGAAACGTCCCTAGCATCGGCCTCTGTGAATTGGATGTTACTCAAGAGGAGGATAGCAACGAGGATGGTAAAAATGGACGATAGGTGCTTTGGCTTGAAACCGAGTGTGCGCATAGCAATCCGCACCCCCTCCATGGCGATAGCGTCATCACTGAAAGGTCCGTTGGGTAAACGGTAACAGCCAGAAGAAGCCAAGAGAGCGTATTCGGAAGGGTCCTCGAGGTGGAAGTAGTCACGCTCC
>JBBPMD010000749.1:0-14493 GCA_038090095.1 Zangia roseola | reverse complement strand
ATTGCAGTCGAACTACACGGCAAGTGTGTGGAGCATATCGATGGGCGAACGACTCGCTGGCCGGCCCCTCTATCATGACGAGATCGTTAGCGGCGTCCGTTTCTCTCCCAACTTGGAACAACTTGCTGCTGCTGTATTCCGTGGCCCGATCCACATCTTCAACAGTCACACTGGAAACAAAACCAGCACAATAGATGTCAGGACACCAAGATACAACATGCTCGCTCCGCTGGCGTGGTCGCGCGATGGCCAGCTTGAGCGGCTCTTCACCTCTTGCTACGACGGCAAAGTCCAGCGCACTTTTCTCCACTTCCATAGTACTGGGTCTGGGACGGGGCGAACGGACGAGATACATTACGCAGATGCGTAGGTACCCTGGTAATACCACGGCGTGCTGACAAAGGCCAGGCACGCACAGCCAGCTTTGGCGGACTCAGTACATAGGGTTTAATTGTATGTGTACTTGAAAGCGCTCTTCCAGTGACTTCCACTGGTAGCTGGGAAATGCTGTCTGGGGCGAGCTCACGTCTTTTGTGCTTCATCTTGTCGCTTCTCCATCGCTTTCGCACATCGGTTGGTCGCATCGCATCCGCATTTCGGGTCTCGTTCGCTTCACTGTGGAGATCGATTCTAACATGTGTACGCCGCACTGGCCAACCCCAAATTCGCCTCCACGCCAGTGACCACCCCGAAACGGTTGATAACAGCTGCATCACCGAACATTCGCGAAACATTTCACGCAGTGCGGGGGCAAAACAAGAGCGCAAGGGAACCCTTGTAGCACTGCCGGAGCAGCCTGCCACTCCTTGGAAGTACGCGCTCAAGATACCTAAATACCAGGCCCTCGGCAGACGCCAAGATATATTCAAACAAGTCCCTGAGACGCCTGAAGGGGCGTCGCTGCGGTATCATCAAAGGCGTGTTAGGTAAGGAATCCAAGAATGTATCAATACCCGTTTCACTGATTCTTGACAGTCGACAGCCTAACCCTCTTCAAATTCAACCCGGACAGCGGCAACTTTTGGCTGCGTAGGCCTATTTCTTAATAAAAAAAACTTAACCCACGTATCACATTATAACTTGCAAATTTAGACCCACAGTTCCTGGTGGATGGAGCCGATATGTTCATCCTGAAGGAAACGTTCTATACTATCACTCAGAACTGGTACGTTCTTCGCACTAGTCTTCTGACTGTGAATTGATTTCAATAGCGTATATTTACCGAGAGTAATATCTATAACCGAGAGACTGAGGAAAAACTCCTTTGTTGTGCTATTCAACTCATCCAGAAAGCAGTTGACACGCCGAGCGTTACCTTGGATGGGCCCACAGAACTTGTCTTAAACGTGACCAAGGAGGATTGGTGCTATTACTTTGTGGATCACGTACACCGCCTCCTGTTCTGGGTTGACCTGATCAGCGAGAAGCAGCTTGGCACTCGCTTACAGGGGGTTTCTAGCCACAGCCACATCCGTATGTTCTATACGCTGTCGATTTCTCTGACTGACAGGCGTGCAGGGTATTTGGTTGAGTCATATTACTGGTATGGCTTTTCTCGTAGTTAGTCAAGTATGTCTATGCCTGCCTCGGACCTTTTTGGTACTGACCACGACAAAAGTAGAGCACATATGACAAAGGCCCTTCGAAGGATGCATTGTGAATACTACCCCCATAATCGCACGCTCCCGGAAGGTATCTTCGATAACCTCAGAGGAATGCTTAATTATGCCAAGACCGGTAGATCGCTTCTATTTCGTACCCTACACTATCACCTCATCCAACGTATCAGATATGGTGACCGCTGATTCCCCATCGAGTCCGTTTGCACAACACGAGCTAGTCGCGATGTCGGATCTTGTCAACTCGCTCAAGGGTATATATCGACTCCGTCCTTCATCGAACTTGCTGACCTCCAGCGAAGATGATAGCAAGACGAGCAACCCATACAGTATATGGGTCATTTGTATGCTACCCACTGTGACGTCGTGAAAATGATGCTAATTCTGTGTCAAGCACGCCTAATGACTTATTTCAGTGCGTCTCATTTAATCTATCTGATATTCGATATCCCTAATGCAACATTAGTCGAAAACCAGTTCCTGAACTTCTGCGGTCAGCACTGCGCACGTTTGAACGCGGATACACCTGTATTTGAGCCGCCGACCTGGAATCGCAACGTTCTATTCTATGTCATTAATGTGTTTTTATTAACATCACCAAGCGAACACGCACATCGTCTGTGCCGGGTCTGGGTTGACAACATGATCATCCAGCCGCGTTGGGGGGATTTTGTCAGCAGGCTCACGGCAGAGTTGGGTCGGTATACCATCTTTGTGAGTCTATCTTGCGTTGCGTTGCGCCTATCTTACGCTCGCAGTCCACAGTAATGCTTGCCGTGGACTTTAGTTTCCTTGCTGTTCCTGGTGTGGTCGATCCAGACACGGGGAGAACCGCGATCCAAATCATCATCTATTGCTCCATAGTTATCACAATCGCCTCTATCGTGTTCTCGTTTATCTTGCTGAACGTCTACAGCAACCCGGGACTAATGGATGCTGTCCCCGCGGTACGTCTTTGTGGCGAAAGGATCACGTTGGATCGGGACACTTACCCGGCCATTACAGGCGGAATCCATGCGTTCTCTCAGTCAGATGAAAGGGGGGATGGCATGTCTTGCTATTACGCACAGCCTTCCAATGGCAAGCCTCATATGGTCGTACGTCTCCTTCGCCTTTCCCGTCGCACCATTTACCTCCACCGCATGAGTAGAATCGTGCTGTTTTCTGCGGCGCTGGCGATACAGCTTTTCAAGCCGAAAGAACTTGCCACCATCGTGACCCTTGGCGTGGAGTGCTTGATCATCTTTGTGTTCATGATGGTGTGCTTTTTTGTGACGGGGAAGTTTGATCGGAGCAGTGATGGGGGTGATGTGGATCCTTCGGACCAGTCCCTTCCGGAGTTTCCGGAGGAAGAACCAGAACACGATTCAGATATTGAGAAGGGAACAGTCTGAATTGGGGCGGAATAGATACACTTTACGATTATGGAAATGGATACTATTGTTCTTTTGTACTGCGGCACACACTATCTACAGATATGTTTTTCTCACTTGGATGTTGAAGTAGCTTATGATACTATGCCTTTGCTGGTCTTCAACCGACCTCCGGTTTTTGTAAGCGCTGGGTCAAATTGGTGCTTACTTGAATCTCGCATATAGTACGCACAACGATCAAAAGAGAACAATGAACATTCGACGCCCGCCAGCCTTACGGGCGCCTCAACAGTGCCACCGCCTAGTCTTCCTCCCCTCGTGACATGTTAGCTTGTACGACCTCACGTCCTAGTAACAGCCTCGCTCGATGGCAGGACGAACTCCCAAAATACCAGACTCTCATTTCGGACCATCAGTTCGAATTTGTCGCAGCGACGCCTGATCGAGCATCCCAGCGCTACGAACCTAGGATAGTCAAGTGAGCTCACTGCGTGATGCTTAATGGGTCATGGACTCGTGTAGTGCTACTCTTATACCACTTCCTCAGGCAGCCTGCGGAGCCTCTCGCAATACCACCTGGGCAACAGAAACTGTTGTCCGCGTGAGCGCTTTTTGTTCGAGGCTCGTTTCCACCCACTGATGGGCGCCGGCTCCAATACAGACTATCACCTCTTCCAGATGGGTGGAGTCGACAAGTACATCCCGAAGGCGCAGTTTTCTTTCATCACGAAGCATTAGTACGTCATACTATACTTGCGTGGTTTATGCCGTCGTCGTAAACCCCATTTCAAGCGTATATTCACAGAGAGCGACCTCATTCATCGTGAAAAGGACATCCTTTTTTGTGCCATCGCGCTAATCGGGAAAGCGATGCAGACGAATGGCGTTACCCTGGACGAATTCACAGAACTCCTCTTGAACATAGACGGTCAGCAACGCTGTCACTATTATTTTATCGACCACACGCACCGCCTTCTCTTTTGGGTGGATTCAGTTTCCATGAGAGAGCTTGGTAACGATTTACAGGGGATCTCTGAATATGGCCACATCAGTACGTCCGATACGCTCTCGCGCATCCTCACTAATAGGTGATTAGGATATTGGATCGAGATGCAATATTGGTATGTGTCTTCCGGTAGTAATGCAGGCATGTCCTTGTTTGTTACCCTCTGTCCCGATGCTAACCAGACTCTAGCATACTGTATACAACGTAAAGTCCAGGTTGAATTGCGAATACTATCCACACAACCGTACCCTTCCAAAAGAAATATTCCAGAACCTTAGAGGGATGCTTAACTATGCAAAGACCGGTATATTTCCCCTGTAAATACGCATACGCGTGCTTATTGGACCACTAGATATGATGACTACTGACTCATCCTCGAGCCCTTTTGCACAAGATGAACTGGTCGCGATACTGGACCTTGTCAACTCACTGAAGAGTACGGGTTTCTTTCACGTTATTCTCGTACCTTGTTCACTTCAAGCGTAGATGATGAGAAAATCTGCGACCCTTATAGCGTCTGGGTCATCGGTACAGTCACGCTTCTTTGTGTTGTCAACTAGTACTGATATCATATACAGCACGACTTATGACCTTCTTTGGTGGGTCCAACATGCCATGGACCAGTACCAACCTTTAAAACGCACACTACTAGTTGAAAATCAGTTTCTGAACTTTTGCGGGCAGCCAACTGCACGTTTGAATGCAGATACCCCACTGTTTGGTCAGCAGACCTGGAATCGAAGTACTGTATTCAGATTGGTCAACGCCTTTCTGCTTGGATCGCCGAGCGAACACGCCCTTCGTATACAACGGATCTGGGTGGACGGTATTATCATCGAACCTCGTTGGAAGGAATTTATCAACAGACTCACCTCCGAAATGGGTCGGTATACTATATTTGTGAGTTCGGTTTGCTTTATATGACAGATGTCTTATGGCGTGCAGTCCACAGTAATGCTTGCTGTGAACTTCAGTTTCCTCGCTGTTCCTGGTGTTATCAAAACAAACTCGGACGCAACCGTGATTCAAATTATCATATACTGCTCAATCGTTTCAACGGTTGCGTCTATCGTCTTCTCATTCGTCCTTTTGAATGTATACAGTGATCCGAGACTCTTGGCCGCCGGACGCGCGGTACGTTTTGATCCCTTTCGCGCAAGTGTGCTGACGATCAATGAGCACGATAGGTAGTGGCCATGCGTTCGCTCAGTCAAAGGAGGACAGGAATGGCATGCTTTGCCATCACGCACAGTCTTCCCATTGCCAGCCTCATATGGTCGTATGTCATTAGCCCCTGAACCGCATTTCCGCACCGCTAACACGTTTTCAGCATTGTGCTTTTTTCGACAGCCCTCGCGATACAGATTTTCCGCCCGAAAGAATATGCTACTGTGACAGCCCTCGGAGCCGAATGTCTTATTTTCGTGGTATTTGCGGGTGTGAGCGTACGTGCGATACGATTATTTTCCAAACGAGAGGGGGAAGTGGTTGAAGAAGACGAAGCACATGCATCTGCGGTGAAAGGCGTGCATCCGATAGGGTCGCAACACGATGTTGCGCAGCAGGGTTCAGGGACTTGGTGTGGTTTTGCCGTGTAGTGATTTGGAAGATTAGTGGATCGTTGCCGAGCGCAACCAGCACCGCATTGGATTTTTGTTGTATGGTCGGCTCTCCGGTTTAGCCGAAGCCGTGTGAGATTGCTCGAGAGCCGCACGGGCCGACGTCCATACAACGAAGGTATCGGACTTGCCGTGAATTTCTGAGCGAGTTAATGATTGGACGCATGCGCCACACCTCCTGTGAGACTCAAGGTTTGATGGTCTGAGCAGGTTATCAAGGTTGGCTTGGCTCCCGAATAGTGATCACCGCAACGTGTGATCCTCAAGGACCAACAACAATATTGTACTTATTACGGCTAGGCAACTGGCGCCCATGGGTGCCTCTCATCAACGACCAACTCATTGCGTCCTTTCCTCGGCTTCTGCCAATGTCTGCTCAGGCACAAGGCTCTAGTAACGGCGTAAGTTTCTGGTAGAGAGTCATTGGTCAGTACTCTGAGACGCTACTACAGGAGGCAAGTCTACAAGAGGTCGAGGTCGACCAACGAGCGCTTGTAAATATTCTCTCTCGATACCCTGGAGAATTCGATGGTACGTTTTTTTTCCAAAGCTTGCTCTGATATTTCCCGCTGACTTGCCACACAAGTACTGCGAGAGTTGATTCAAAATGCTGACGACGCTGAAGCGAAGAAGGTCGAGATTCGCTTCCAGACCGAAGACCCCGAGAAATCCGACCCCGCTGGCGGGTTCGATCTATCCAAAGTCGTTGTGAGTGGGAATTTGGTTAGCGAACCTTTTACTCTTCACTGATTCACACCAGGTATGCAAGTGGATAGTTCATAATGATGGTAAGGTTCTGGAAGCGGAGGACTGGGGGAGGCTTAGCAAGATTGGTCTGTTACCTTCATTTGCTTCGAGTCCTGAGTGCAATCTAACTAAGGTTCTACCACGTTAGCGGATGGCAACAAAGGCACCGGGAAAGTCGGCGCATTTGGGGTTGGTGAGCATCTTTTTCCGTGCGACGCTTTCGTGGGGCTGACTCTCGTTCTTAGGGTTCTATAGTGTCCTAAGCAAAACAGATGAACCACTCGTAAAGTCTTGGGGTAACGCACTTTCTATCGTGATGCAATGTACGGTGGTATTCACCGACGCGCTTGTCCAGACACATCGCTACAATTTAAAAGGGGAGACGATGGAAAAGTCAGTCCCACGATCACCGGCGGAAACATACTAACCGCAACGATTTAGCTTCGCCAGCGATTTATAAATTGTCCACGAACCTCTGGGACTTCAATTGAGGTTAAGTTGCGGGATCGAGAACCACTACCCGTGCTTGCCGATCTCGCTAGGTTCCTGGTTTCCTCGGTCACATTTCTCGCGAATATACAAACCGCCGAGGTGTATCTCGATAGCCTGAGGCTTTTGCGTATTCAAAAAGAATCTTGCAAGCCGTCAGTTGACATACCGATTCCCCAACATCTGGAAGGGACAAGGTCGACCAAGGCCTTGACTGTAAAATCCATACAGCGTACTGGTAAGGCAAACTTACTGATTTCTTAGTCATCTCTGATTTTATCTAGAGCAAAGGATCACAATCGATGCTGCGGATTGCACGTTCCCATCGGTTCTGTCATCGCCGGCGGCTGAAGACACTGCTGATACCTTACGTGAACGGCGCGGGCGTCCTGGAGGAGACCTAACCCATACTTCACAGAGCGCCAAGATTGTAGTGGAAGGGAATGGCATTACACATGACTTGTATACGGCAGAGACTGACGTGACTCTGGACCCAGACTCGGAGATAAGGACCGGTGTTGAAAAGAGCATGAAGTCCCTTCCATCTTCCTTCATATGCAAGGCTGTCTATGTAAGTGCTCTTCGCATCGACGATTTGTTGTTTGTTGACCGCTCCCATTCTAGTTTAATCCTGAACAGTATAATTCCTTGGACGGCATGAAAAATTCGCCCACACACAGGACGAAACATCTTGCCTGTCTTTTCTCTGGTCCCAAGGGAATTGTCCCGGAGAATGATAGGCAAGTACCTCCTCTGGGTTTTCACTCTACATATGATGACACTCCGTTGCGTGAATTCAACAGCGGTCGCTTGTTCATTGTAAGAGTCCCTTGACCAACTGTCGGGATGGTTTTATATTTCGTATTTAGGGCCAGAGTACTAATCAAACAACGGGCATCGGCTTGCATATATCTGCACATTTCTTGCCCACCATGGAGCGTGGCTCGGTTGATTTAGCGTAAGCACTCTGTTCGAAGTATACCACGTTAAAGACTGACTGGCCAGGTAGGAATGGGCACGTCGCAGGTGTGTATGCTGAATCAATACTGACCGATCTTTTGTCTCAAACTATTCAAAGCTTGGAATCAGGAAGTCCTTAAAGTCGGTGGTTTTCTGGCTCGCATCGTCTACGAGGGAGAGATGCATGCCGCTGCCAAAGCTCAGAATGCCACTGCAATGAAGCTGGGCGTGTCGACGATGGCGCGTTTTGCTTTCGGCTCTACGTTGCCGCACAGTCAAGTCTCACAGATTCTGCAAGACGCTTTCTACTCTAGTTGTAGTCACAAGCTGAAGTCTCCGCTTCCAGTGGTGTCCGCGGTTGGAATCTCATGTGCGTCGGACCCGCAGTTCCGCCAATGCAACAAGGACCTGTCATTCCTCAAGAGGTACTGGGTGCTTCACAACGAAATCAAGGATCACCAGTCTTCTCGGATCATTAAGCAGTATGATATTCCATGTTTCAAATATGGAGATATCGTAAAGGAGTTCGCAACCGGGGTCACGTATGAGGCGATGAAGTTGTTCTTTGCTTGGTGGGAAGATACCACGAAGAGTCGCCTTACGACCGATGATGCCAAAAAAGCGGCAAAGGAATTCTGCAAGGGATTTGCCTCTCGGGGCGTCCTGCACACGAGTCACGCCGGCGGGAGTAGAATGGAGCTCAAGGACATCAAATATTACACATTCTTTCAGTTGCCCAATGGTCTTTCGCGTCCAGACACCATCTATATTGACGTCAGCTCCGGTTCACCTTCCAAGGATGCAGTCGAGGCTTTCGGCTGGTCTCAACTCTCGTTGCTTGATTGGCTTGAATATGCTCATACTCAAGCACGACAGCATACCCTTGACGGCGCGTCTGGACCGGACTCTGATATGGGTCGTCTGATCTCACGCGCCCTTGTTCAATTCGCGCTAGTGGAAAACCTGTCCCCAGAGCAGTGGAATCGGGCCGCCGAGCTCATGAAGGACATCAAATGTATACCCACCGACATGGGACTAAAGACGCCAGGCGAATCGCATTTCGAGGAGGCAGACATTTGCAAGACCCTTCCGGTTGCTTTGGAGTCCGACTTCTCATCTATCCCGGCGACTCCTGTGGCAGGCAAAATATTCTTTGAACATAGATCGGTGACCCCAGAACATATACGGAGAGTTCTGATTAACATTCGTGTACGTTTGGTGATGGACTGGAGGCTTATGATTGAAAAGTATGAGAATTAGTCCTCTTTACTTCCGCTCCACTTTGACGAATCTATAGGCTAGAGGATGTCGCCTCGGAAGAAACCAATGTTCGCCTGTTACAATTCTTGGGCCTTCGGTTGGCTCTACTACCGGGTCACTGGCGTGACGACTTGAAAGAGAAGAAGGTTTTCTATTCAAATGGTCATGGTCGGGTATCCGCGACCGAGTTATGCTTACCCGATAAAGATGCAATGGGACTCAAACTCCCGATCCTGGCATTACCGCGGGACGGCCTCACCTTTTTGCAGAATACTGTCGACCCATCTGGCTCGCTCTCGATGGAAGCGTTCGTCGAGAGTTTGGGTGTGCGGAGATATCCACTCCTCCGAAAAGTAATCGATGCAGCCGCTTCGGACGACCCGGAGGTCCAGCAATCCGCCCGTCAATACCTCTTATTGAATCTGGCCACACGCTACTCTGATTACAAATCCGAGGACTTTGCTGACGTTGCCTTTATCCCAACGCAAGCAGGATCACTTGCCCGTCCGAATGAGGTGACGAATGTGTAGTCCTGGTCGCGTCAGTTCGCTAACGTAACTGTGCAGGTGTTCGTATCCTCCATCTGGGAGAACTTAGGTTTCAAACTCGTTTCCAAGGATTTGGATCGTGACTGCTTGAGACTAGGTGTCACCAATGACCCGTCGGTCGGCATCATCGTGGAACGTTTGAGAACAGCGCCACCTGATCTGGAGACTGCTCCCACATGGTTCGAGCATTTATATGATCATGGGAGTACGTCTATCTCTCGTTTTATTGCTTCGACATGATCTCTGAGCAAGGGGGCATTAAGACTTTTCCGCTGGGAAGTTGCGAGATGAATTGTCGACAACCCCCTTTGTGCCCGTGAAGAGCTCACCTTCGTCTTCCGAATCATCACCCGTTAAGCATATTATCCCGAAGGATTGCTTCATCGTTTCGACCGAGGCAAAGGAGCATCATCGCAGCGTCTTTGCGTTCGTTGATTTCGGTCAGAAGGGGAACGCTTTTCTAGAACTCTGCTATGCCAAAAAGTCACCCGACGCATCGGACATCGTCCGCAGGATATGCCAGGATCCCCAGAAATACCTGGAAGCCCTCCAGAATAACTACGACCAGTGAGTCTGGCGTCGTTGGCACTAGCGGGTAAGACGACTTATGCATGCGCAGTTATCTCGAGGATTTGCGTACGATTGCTTCCCACTTTGACTCAATACCAGAAGACGACAAGCAAGCTATGAAGAAAGCTCAGATGTTTATTGCTTACCGCACCAATGAAAAAAGGCTACTACCAGCAGAGCAAGTGATCATAAGTGACTGGGAAACTCGCGACTTCGGTGGTGTCGCTTTCGAAGCTCCTCAAGAAAGTCTTCTGCAGAGTAAGTGTGTCGGACCTCGCACTGTCGCAATCAGCCCTTGACACATTCTTCGCAGAAATGTACGGCGAGATGGGTTCGGACTTCTTGGGGAAATCGGTAAAATATGATATCCGTCCTACTGACCCTCAAGCCGGCCGTAAACCACTGTTCGAGCGTCCCTGGATCATCCGCCGCATCCAGTGCTTTGTGGATCAGCGGGACAAAAGCGCGAAGATAGATGTTGCGTTCTACGATCACGACCCGGCAAGTTATCTCTGGGTGAAGACTTGCAAGAAGCTCACGCTGAAGAAGACGTTTGCCCCACCATTTGGCGTCCTAGCTGACGGAGAGCCTGAGAAGATTGTCGAGGCGGAGGTCAAGGCAGGTTTGAAGTTTGACGAAACCGACCAGTCGTACACCCTCTGGGTAGTTCCGGTTAAGGGCGAGATTGAGGCTGCGGAGCTACGCAACGAGTATGTTCTTCACTTTTATCATTCCACTCGCTAACGTTCGTTAAGCATCGCCGTGGGACTGTGTCATGTTCTGCTTAAGACTTACGGACCCAGCGATGTGCTACTCCTGGCTTCGTTGTTCGCAACGACAGAGGAGTCCCTGTGTAAGTACTACGGTAGTAAGGCAACGCCTGAATTGCCAGAGGCGCCCCCACCGAAAGGTAACCTTGCCGATAACAAAACCTTACATTCCAACCCTAACATGTTTCTCACAGCCAAGCAGTCCAAGAACAAGGTCATTTTCGAACTGGCGTTACCGTTTGCGTTTATGGGGAAGATATTTGGAGGGTTGAAGCCATATGGCCCGAGGATCGGAAAGCATGTTATACCTCCTGCAAATGGTAAGACGTTTTTACTTTCTTCTTTCGCGATATATATTGACGCCTCTGCTGACAGACGTGAGTATGGCACTGGCAAAGTGTGCCAGGGGAGACCCAAATGGCCAGCTTCCTGATTTTAGAGCACCCAGTCAGTCGCGGCCTGGTGGTGTCAAGTATGTCAGCCATTGCAAAGAGGCTTGTAAGATATGTCTGAAGGAGCAAGGTTCGTCAAGTCTGTTGTTGAACCAGTCATGGCTTGACCGAAAGGAAATCTAGGAAATCTTCTAGTCGAAGGGAAGCGTATCAGGTTCTTTTTGGCAGGTGAGAATTCCGAAATTGATATATCTTAACCATTTAAATCTCCTTGAGCAGATGGCGTACTGCGTCAACACCGAGAGTCTGTCCTACAAGAGTTTGCAAAGCTCGTCTGTGACTTGGCCCACGTGTACAAGCAGGACGCTTCCGCAGCCTGCTACATTTTCTGGAAAGACACGGACAACGACCTAATGGCGTTTAACAGGGACCAACAGTACATCTTTTTCAATCTAGCTTATCATGAAAGAGAGTGTGGGTTGTTTTATGTGCTATATCCTGTCGTGTGTGTTGATCATGGTACCCAAGTCCATACCAAACAAGTCGACAAGAAGACATTTGTCACCGAGTGGTATGTGGAATCAGACGTTTGTGTGCGAAATATTTACGTTGATCGAATAGGTTCCTCATCATGGCGCATGAATTGGCACACAATATTACGCTGGACCATGACGAGTATCACGGAGCGCTCACCTCGAGGATCGCTGTCGAGTACTTTCCTGCATTGCGTGAACACTTTGGTTTCTGACGACCGGTGTACCTCGTGGTACATGGTGTATGGATTGTATGGGTAGTCTCGCACTTGCATTGTACACTATTTATTCGGGCTCAGAGTCGGCGCGAGAACTGCTAGGGCCAGTTTCTCCCAATCTCATATCAAATAACTTGGAAGTTCCAAGATACACCAATCACCGAAACTGTGACTGATCTCGCCCGCTGAGGTTTCACCGTAGCTTCCGTCGTCCGACCTCCCGGACGTGCACTACAGGAGTGGTTTTGCGGACTCATCCGGAACTCTACCAGGCTCCACGAACACCGAATATCGAGTGACTAGTAGTCGTGAGGCAATGCCTGTTACCACCACGTCAAGTTAAGGTAAGGTGTCGCCTGCGTGAACCGGATGAATACGTAGTGACGCATTCACGGTCAATTCTATTTTTTACGGTCGTCAGTGCGGGCATAACATAACCTCTGGTGAGTTGAGACAACCTGGTAACCAAGCTCAATTAAGACCAGTAGAACAATCCTTTACGCAATACCGCAAGGCACCTTCCTCTGCTCTAATATCAGTTGGTATATGCTGAAATTTGGCAAATAGTAATCCCGTCTATGTTATGTATGCGATTCCGTTCGTGCCTTGACGAACATCGATGGATGTAATTCGTTCGGACGGGGGGAAGGGCCGGCCACAGGCTGGGGTGGCCGATCGGGTTGCTAATCCGGGGAGAAGTACTGTGTCAGAGTTAGGGGGGCGTGCGCGCACAGACCACGTTACGCGCCTCGCGTATCCCGAACAACGCGACCATGTTTAGCTGTGGCAATTCCAGGTTGCGGGGTTGCAGCGGAGCCAGTGGTCCGAGTACCGAGTCGAGAAGTGCATTGACAACACATTTATTCATTTCGTGGGTTGCTCCGTTTCAAGTTGGCCATAGGCGCGCAGTCATACAGAAAACTCCGCGCAACAGGTCTATGACTCTGCTTGCAAACCAAAGTTCTGAATTGTGCATGTAAACTGCGCGTGTATTCCGGTTATGAATACGTGCCCAAAGAATTGGCAGGATGCACCCGCGATGAGGGACTCGGAAATCACGGCAGCGTGCGGTTAAGGTAGGTGCGGCTTCGGGTGCCTGCGTGGACCGACACCTTTTACTCTTTAACGCTTCGAGCTCTACACTGCGAAACATCTGTGACATGTCTCAGACCAAGAACAGTCAGTAATAAAGGTTAAGAGGAGAGAAAGGGACTTACTGACATCTGGTCAGGCGACGTGATGCTGCTCGACACAGGTAGCCTTGGTTGGCTATACGCAATTGTGTTTTCTGCCGACAGGAAACATCTTTTGAGCGGAGGTTACGGTGGGGTTCAACGGCTTCGGATTGCAGATGGTGAAATAGTCAGGGAGGATAGGGAAATGGACATCAGAGCCATTTCGATGTCAAGGGATGGAAAATGGGTGGCGTGTGGAGGGAAAAAAGGAGCGAGCGTCTGGGATGTAGAGTTGGACGGAAAAGTGATCGATATCGAGGGAACAAAGGAGGTGTGGGGTGTCGACTTCTCGCCCGATTCGAGGAGGATCGCCACAGGGACCGGTGACAACTACAACGCAAGTATCTGGGATATCTCAACAGGTGAAAAACTCGTGGGACCGCTCAACTTCAACTTTGATGACTTGGTTCGAGGGATCCGATTTTCTCCCAACGGTGAACAGATCGCCATTGCCTGCGACGGTGGCCCAGTCTTCATCTGCGACAGTCATTCCGGTCACCAGCTCCTCCTCATCAACAGCAAAATACCAAAACATAGTATTGTTACCCCGCTCGCATGGTCAAGTGATGGACAGCGAATCTTTGCCGCTTGCAATGACAATAGAGTCAAGGTTTTCAATGCATTGACAGGGTCCCAGCTCGCGGAATCGCAGGTTGTTTATGATAATACTAGTCGCAAGTCCCTCGCTCTATCTGCCAATGGGCGATTTGTTGCCGCTTCGGCAAATGAATTCATCTCGTTCTTCGACACATCGACACTCTCTCAGATCGGCCACGCCATCGAGGAAGGTAACACCATATACTCAACTGCTCTATCCTTGGATAGTACTTGCCTCGCAACAGGTCGAGGGGACGGGAAAATTTCCGTTCGTGATCTCACGACTCTGCTCCCAGATATCTACATCGATGTAAGTACATACGCGGGCTGGTACCTCACCTAACTCGCGCTGCGTTAGGTATCTACTGATGAAGAAGAAGGCGGGCGGCATTCAACCTCGGGCGGCGACCAGGATAACGCTAATGCAGTATGAGCTTGTCACCCTTCATCGCATGGACCCCTCTGACACTCTCGCGATGTGCGCTTACACCAGGTATCGCGCCATGACGAGCCTAGTACCAATGGTACCCGTGGCGAAGGCAGCGACATTGATCTCC
>JBBPMD010000748.1:0-14504 GCA_038090095.1 Zangia roseola | reverse complement strand
CTGTGGTCGTGATCATGGATGAGATGTCATTCCAAAATTTGGGCGACATTTTGGCGCATGCGTCGGACGTCGAAGCGGCACATCCAGCTGTGACAAGAATATCCGATAGACCTTGTATGATTTGTGAGACGAGGGTGTCGGAATTGTCGGTTGGAGTGGGGATGTAGGTGGTAGCGAGTGACCGCCAACCGGCGACGAATGATTGAGATTCTTTCGGATACCACTGGTAAGACAATTAATAGCACGTGCAATTGGGCGACTTGCCTATTTCGCGCACGTGTTCGTACATCTTTCCTACAATCTCATCCGTCCCTTTCTCCAGTGTCCATGAGGAAATGATCGATGGTAAGTGAAAGGTGAGGTAGGCCCGAAGTGCGATTGGCATGAACAAGGGTAGGTTGTAACGTGAAGTGGTCCGTAAGTGATCCACGAAAGTCTGCGAGATAGAGCTAGAGGCACGCTGTGCGGCGGACAATTGTTCCTCGGGAACTAGAGATTGGGCGTGACGGATAAAATGCGTGCATATCCGCTTTGAGGTGCGTTGAATATCTGTGTTAAGCTTATCCAGATTGCGGGCGATTGCCTTTTCAGTGTATACATCCACATCAGCGACGCCTTGCTGAATGGTAGGCGACTCCAATTGGTCCCCTGCGACCGCGGACGTGAGATCACTGAGCGTGTCAGTGTTCTGTCGATGGCTCTCGTGGATACGAGCTTTGGATATTCTGAGGTCGTGACGTGAGACGGCGAGCTCGCTGGATACATCAGGGAGCCTGTCGATGTCTTGGCGCACGGCAACTAGCTCTTCTTTCTTGATGGAAACTGCGTGTTTCCGGCGATCTAACTCAGCAGTGAGTGCAATGATTTGGCAGAGTTTGTGAGATTGGGCCTTGTAGCGACGCTGGAGGTCCGTGAGGTCCTTTTGGAGATTTTGGGCGGTCTTTTGGATTGTGATGAGGAAAGTCACAATGCTATGGTGGGAGGGATACTCTTACATTCTTGCAGTAATGAGCCGGAAGAACGTCACGTAGATTCCGCACAGTGATGATCTTGTTCGTTCCTGTAACCATCTCGTGATTTGCCGATATAGCCATGCTCGATGAGGGACCCCACCTGCACCTCAGCCACCACTTTTCGGTGGCAATAAGGGGTCTTGAAGACCCGTTTTCTTTGTACGTAGCAAATAGTCTCGTTGACAGACATCTGAGAGGTCTAAAAATAGACCTTCTCTTCGGACCTTATTGCGGCCTTGCCCTGCGTCCACCAGGGCCTCAATCGTAGCTCCGTTGAACATCCCCAGCAGCTCCAGTGCCCTCCAATTCGTTCTAGGTTTTTTCCTATTATGGCGCATTCCCTGTCATCCCCTTATCTCACCCTCGCACCACAATCATTGCAGTCCCATGCGTTCAAGGCCTGGTACTCAACGTGCTCAAACGGCGACAAAAGGACTTGGACAGCATTTCGAAAGCCCGAGGCGTCCCAGAGACAAAGGCAAGACGCAAGTCCTCGTCCCCGTTTCGATAGTCGATGTCAGGCGTCGCCGCTTACTCGCCAGACTCAATGAACTCGAATCCAAACCATCCCAAACGTCGTGGAATCGAGACAGTACCTTGCATGATGAGATTCTGGGTGACGATGTCGAAGTTGATGACGACGCTATGTATTTCGATCCAATGGATCCGGACTACGTCCCCAGTGACAAAGAAGACGAAGACTCGAGTTCACCCCACGGATTGCTGATTGAAGAGGTCGTCAATCTAGTTCCAGATACCCCTGACGAGAAGATGACGATGAATCCTCGTAATCGGCGTGTTCTCCCCGATCCCCCAGCGCAACGTCTGTACACATCTTGGAAAGCGTTAATCCCTACTCTTGTCGTATCATACCAGCATTACACCTCGCGAACATTGTCTAAACCACTGTCTAAAGTTCCCGCGTCCCTTTCCTTATGCAGTAAATCCATCTGCACCCGGAAGAACTCAAAATTACTCTGCCTCTTCTTCGATCGTAAGTCACCACTGTGCCTGCTCCCGCTCCCTTGATCGACTGCGTGTAGACTTCGCGACGACTGATGTCATCAGTTGTGAATGTTCCACGGCCCCCCAAGTTCTCGTCCACTTCGGATTATTTCCAACAGCGCCGTCTCAGCCTCGAATGGCTGTATCCCTTGATCTACTCTCATTTTACCGTGCGTTGTTTGAGCGGTCATGCGATGCAATTAATGCGCTTGCATCTGCACTTCATGCACACTATTCCTGCTGAGGTTTCAGAGTTGTTAATAAGAACGTGAGTACATATCGAATTCTATACTGTCACCATGAAGTTTGAATTAATCGCGATCTCCAGGGAGAAGTAGTGCAAGACCCTTTCCGACGTGGTCTTGGCTCAGCCGTGCAGTGGTATGATGTTCTGTATGTGGAAGTGGAACGTTGTATCGAAGTTGCCATCCAGGCCTGCCGTGATCTTGTCAAGGCTGCGAAGGCTCCTCAAGAGTCCATACCAAGTGCACCTCAACATATCTCGTCCCTTGTGCCTATGACTCCATGGAAAACCCCACCGACACCAACCCCACATCCCTCGATGCCCACATCTGCTTCTGGTGGCACCTCTTCCTCGACCGCGCCAACGACATTGATTGCCAGTACATGTGCCTCTATTTTAGTCCAGTGTTGCCCTGCCTGTTTTGGCGGAACGCTCTTCGGCCGACCGACCCAAGGGACTCAAGGAGGTGACATCCACATGGCTACCGATGGCAACTTCCATCATCGCCACCGACGGTCTGCCGGTGATAGTCCACAATTCTACGATCCCGAATATTTCCTCCCGAAGCAGCAGGTGGATGCAATGGGTGTCCATGTCGATACACAGAGGAAAAAGCCCCTACGAGGTCGTACGTCATCTGTTCCCGACGAAGCTATTGACTCCTGTGAAGCATCCTATGAAGCTGCTGATGGTAAGAAACAGAAAACATCCATGGAAAGTTTCGACGACACTGGACTTATGGCGCTGATATGTCGCCATGACATCCCTCTTTTCTTCGCAAATGTAGATACCCCAGGGGAGCAACAGAAGTACGCGTTGGCGCTGATCAAACATTTGTTTTTACTCCTGCCTCCACAAGCAACGGTCGTCGTATTCTACGATGTCGGCTGTGTTTTGGATCGGACATTGTCACTCGTAGGTCATTGTGTAAGCTTATTTTATTCGCTTGCTCATCTGTCAATAGTACGACATCTTTCCAGGCGAAATTGTCCAGCGCCTGTGCTTTGCAACCACTGCCATGCATGCCTATGGCCATGAATGGGCATGTCAATTAGTTTACAATCCTCGCTTGACTGTTGGACTGGGACTTTCGGATGGCGAAGGGACTGAACGGCTATGGTCCCGGCTCATCAAATTGATTGGTATCGAGCGCTCATCGTCGGTAAAACTATTCACCTTCTAGACACGAGTATCTCTGATGTTGTTTCTAGCGTCAGCGTCGTATTTGGCTGATTGATCGACAGTTGGCCGCGCTTGGTCGTGAGATGCGCGCAGATCTTGGAGACTGGATCAAACGACGACTGAGGCGAGGTGTTCAAGATCAAGGACGAGTCGCAGAGCGGCAATTGGAAGACTGCAGCGTTGATGTTAAAGAACTTGAGAAGCAATGGGCTTCTCAGAAGGAATCGCAGCTCTCTTTACGTGCTCATATGACTCATCCTTCGATTCAAAGAAGCTGCTGACATATCCAATTAGACGCTCCCACACGCCTCAGGAAGGAACTAGACACTGTACTGGCGCTGCAAGCAGACATTGATACCACTGACTGCGCAATTCATACTGCGAGAGTGACAATACAGAAAGGCGTAATCTCCAAGGACACCACTGCAGCACTCGATAGCCTCAAGCGCACTCATGATCGCCTCTTGACAAAGGTTGATGCATTGTACGCATCCCTCAATGTCAGTGAGAAGTTTCCCGAGCTCAAAGGTATTCGACTCGAGTTTGTCCAGACACTCCTATTGGCGTGCGACTTAAAGATTAACATACGAAAACGTGCTATTGGGAGCTTTTTCGAATGGGATAAGCTGGACAGAGCCGTAGGTGGGGCCCAGCAGGCGTTAGGTATGCACGATTTAGTCGTACACTGTGAGATATGTAAAATTTGCACAGGTATGAAACTTCATCAACAAACTCGGAAGGCTATCTCAAAACGGCAGCCTGCCCTTATGAGCGCTATACGTAAGTTCAACTCATACTGCCTAGAGCTGGAAGAGCTCTATGATCCGGCCTGGTCGATCCCCTTGCCAACCCCGCTCCCAACCAAACTCGACGATCTCCGGAATGATCAATCTTTGATGGAAGACGTCTGGATTACTCCGACTGAGGGCAAGATTCCACGCTGGATGGAGGATCAAGCTGTTCGTGATGGCATGCGTGCGATGCTGAAGCTCAATCGGTGCCTTGAAGAACAACGCCGATTGGGCATCGAAGCGGACAACTTGTGCTGATGGTATGGCGCCGAACTGGCTGCTATTGAGCTGGCAATGCGCACCTCCGAAAGTGAGTCTCTAGGTACTTAATCCCCGGATAAGTTTTTGATGACATGCTTTGCAGACGATATTTTCTACACCGCTTTGCAGCAGCGGAGAGAATACATTTTGTCCTTGAGCTGTCGATGGCCTAACCCATTGGTTTCTTCACACCGATTTGAAACTCAAAAAACGGAGGCCACTGCATTGGCAATCCAGTTGTTGGGGGACAGTCCAGAAATACCACTATTTTGGGTTACTCCTACCGAAATCGAAGCTCCCGACGTAGCTCTGGAAGGACCAGACGTCAACTTGGAGTGTGTCATTTCGTCACACGAAGCAGCAAGACCAGAGGAAGCTGTACTTCTCGATTACATCGCTGATGTCCTACCAGGGTCTGTGGATACAGATGAGGCCGTTGAATGGCCAACCATACCAGCGCAGATAGTAGGGGTTGAAATGAAGGTATGAATTATTGTACGTGAAGTGTCGTCAGTAACACGCTTCGTCAGCAGAACATGACCCTCGATGCAAGCCCTGTCCCTGCGTGTCCCTGCATCATACGTGACAATGCTACCAGGGTGCGTCCCCCATTAGACGGATTTCCTGGCCTTGCATTCGAAGCACGTGAACTCGCAATGCTTGCCAACCCGACGGCTTGCCTGAACGATTGGTGCATTAACGGATGCATTCCACTTCTCGTCGCAGCCATCCAGCCGGCTCATGCTCGCCAGATAGCAGTTTTCTCCACTCATGAACTCCCTCGCATTCAGTGCAACATTCCAGATCACGACCTCTGGAGAGTTACCTCATGGACAAAATTCTGGACCAAAGACATTTGGATTATTCCCATTCACCGCCCCTCGCCGGAGAACCATTGGGTTCTATGTATCGCTCGGCTCTCATGCCACGAACTTTGGCTCTTTGACAGCCTCGCACAGCATAAGACTTGGGAATCAGATGTCCCAGTAATGCCTGATATTTTACACTTTTAATGTAACGCTGACTCCCACGCAGGATGTGATGCGATTGATAACCCGCCTATTGACAATTGTGAAGCGAAAATATCCCACCGACGTCCGACTTGACTACAGGCCATGGGTCGCATACCCCACTATGGTAACTCTGTTGGGCAATTCACTATTTTTTAAAAATTTACTGACATCCTGTTTCGTCCAGTCACTTCCCGTGCAGACAAACAGCTATGACTGCAGAGTTTGGATTTTGGCAACCATAGCAGCTGTGCTACGAGGCTTTCATACCACTGGACTCAAGGAAGTGGAGATAGCTGAATTCCGACAGTACCTATATTGTCTCGTATTGGCGCTACCTACTTTGTCATAAATCGGTCTTGAATAGTGAGTCTCGACCACTCTATGATCCACCTGTATATACCGAGAAACACAATGTCAGAAGTATCAGATCGAGATCTTGCTGCGCACTCAAGTCTTGTGGTGGATGTACCCATCCTAGTAGGCGACCGATGATTCATGATTCATGTTGGTTTGAAGTTTGAACCAATCATACTACCTAAGGCATGTAAAATACACTGGCAGATGTACCGGCAGATTTAATGAAACAAAAGTGTGACTGGACAGCTCAGAGACAATAGGCTCGCAAAACCATCAGCGCTACAGCGAGGCTTTCACCATGATCACGCTAGACGAACCATTGACATAATTTAATTCAAACTTGATGCGGTCACTGCAACTACGTTGATGTTCCTGCTTGACATATCGGTCAAATTCAAGCTCCAACTTTGGATGTTGCTGAGTGACGCGGAAAGGGAGACTAGTAGTACGATTGTGTAGTTACGAGTACAATGGAACGGCCCGTGTGTGGTAGCTAACGCAATAAGTTAGTGCTATATATTACTTCGATCAGTAGTTGTTAATGTATTTCGTCTCGGGGTCACCTGCCAGTGTGTAAAATTACAGATGTTGGACGATGATCGGTGATCGATTGATCAGCCGTGACAGTCCGACGCATCGTGAACGATGGCAAGAGGGGGAAACGAGAGATAAAAATGGGAAGGCTACGTACGCTTCTGGAAGCATCTCGCACAGTCTCTCGCCGCTACTTACCCATTTCCGCTGTGATGCCCAGTGTAAAGTGGTCATGTTGAGGTCGGTTTGGATATGTCCAGGGATGTTTTTTCAGTTAGACAGAGGCCGTCAGAAGTAAACACATTTGTCTAATAGAATGAGAATGTTGTGCATGCCCGTATGGTACACTATCTAACTACAAATGATTTCTGACATGTATCATAAGTGAGTAGATAAGAACATATTGTCCCAGGGCTCGCTCGCACCAGGCCATATGCTCACTGAACTGATCATTAATGTTGCCATGTCACAGCATCCGTTAGAATCTGATAATAAATGCTGCCTAATGATCACACTATCTGCTCATTTGTGACAATATATGATTATTTCGGACATCTACTGTGGTATTAGGCTATGAAGTGAAATTGACCCTCTGGGTACACTGTATGCGATCTAGAACTAAATGACAATGATGCATGCATATGAGGATGGGTAGCAGAGAAGCACAATGCAGATATGCTGTTCCGAATGGCAGAGAGGATATACGACGAAGCGAAAGTGATGAACTTGCCCTCGTCGCCAGCGTATAATCCAACCCTGGCCGAAACCGCCTTGCTTTGACCGCACAACTCAGCGGAATCAGCTTGGTCGCGGTGGTCAACCATGCGCGGAAGGCAGCGCTCGGGAAGAGCGTGTCCTGGAGGTCACGCAGAATACGTTCTGCATTGGTGTGTGCGGTCAATGGTGATGCGTCGGGGTCGTGTTCCTTGGCGAGCATGCAATAGCGCCATTTGCATTTGTGAGGCGGGCCATTGACGGTCCATGCAGACGCTGCGGAGGAAGGGGGTACCCCGAGTCCGTGGTTGGGTAGCTGACTCCCGGGGGATGTACCGTCCAACCCGTCGCTCGCGTCTGCCTCTGTGAACCCCTCCACCAAAGCGGTCCCGAGCTCGTCCGCGAGGAAGGCTTGCAGTTGCATGTTGGACTCATTCACGAATTTGGCCATGACAGTTCTCATGACGCGGAGTTAATGCAGGTATGCTGGGTTGAGGTACTTGGCGAGGAACGATGTGTATGCGGGCGAGGGGGATATCAGGGTGAGGTGGCTTGGTGTCGTCGCAGGTGTCATCGTATTGTGTGAACATACCTGTGCATGTGCTTGCATTCGAACTCGATGTCTGTAACGTGCATGGGATCAGATACTAGCAATAGGAAAGTAAGGACACGTACGAGCTGCTCACATGAGCTCGCAGTTGCTTGCGGGGCCTCGGCGATGTACCCTTCCTCACCGGGCTGTGTGGTGTGGGACCACCCACTGATGCTCAGCCGAGCGTGACCTTGTTCGACGACAACGACCTACTTGACCGAGTGAAAACTCTTTCCCGCCGGCTGTACCTCGAAGAAGACAAATTGGTTCCAGGCTTCCAGCTGGGTGGGGTTGACTTAATAGGGGCCACGTCTGGCTCGGGGACATCCCCGCCCTCGCATACGGGATAGAGCTCAAGTGCCCCGCCGTACTCTGTGTATCATGGGTTGTTGTGTGGGAGGGGCATGTAGAGTATGTATGACGCTTGGCGTGTACCGATGACGTCGTCACGATTGAGAAGGTGACACCCACGAGTGTACAAATTCAGACATCCTGCGTCGTGGGTGAAAGCAGCCCACAGCCCGTCACTTGCTATAGAAACGCACGAAAGTGCGCTGAATATAAGGCGTCACGAAGGACGAAGAGATTCGGGAGGAGCGCGGGTTGTTCGTCGGAGAGGTACGACAGGGATGCCAGGTCGCCTGTTTGGTTGACCTAACCAACGGCGGGTTGACAGGTGGGTCTATCGGCAGGGACACGGCGTACCTTGTAAATATTCGTCTCCTTCTCTGTAAAACTGAGATGGGCGATGGAGCGCGTCGATGACAACGTGTTTGAACGGGATATCGATGCTGTCGGCATAGTGTGATGTGTGGCATATTGAAGAGGTTGGCGGCAAACCAGACAGCGACATCTGAGATACCGCATTGCCATCGTGGCTCCTTTTCGGCTGTTTGTGGTTAGTTTCATCAGCTGCAGGCGACGAGGAACATGAGCGGACCTGAGCCATATTTTTGGTGCCTCTCAGCTTTTGATGCGTTTTAGTGATGCCTCTAGTCTACGCGTATACGATACTCGTGTCTGTCTGTGGAAAGATTGCATGTAAGCTCGAGGGCTGAACGGGAATCTGGGGTGAGTACTTGTGAGAAAATGAAGGATCTTGAGTTTACATGAGTGTATGGGTGAGCGAAAACTGCAGGTTTTCCGGCCCGAAGCTGGACCTGAACCTGTCAGGGAGCCGAGCTGTGAGGGCGGGTTGGGCGCCGAACAGCGAGGCTGATGAACGAGCAGGTGTCGGACAAATTGGTGAGTTTCTAATACGAACCGGTTTGTTCGCGCCTGTGAGTGCGGTGTGGTGGATGGGTGCAAAACGATGTATACGAGAGACTACTAGTGAGAGGACTACCGTGCAGACTAAACGAGCGACGCTGAGTGGGATGAGGTTGGAGTAGAAAGGAAGAAGGGAATTGCCGCCACTCCGCTTCTCACGCGAAGACTCTAGCCTTGGCTCGCCTCGTGCCTTGGTTCGCTCAGGCTGCCAACTTCCCACGCAGTTCCACATGGGTTCGTCGGGTTTAGGTGTGTGTTAGTACTCAGCGATTCTAATCTACTACCCACTGCGACATTTGTCCGTACTAACAGTTGATGATGTCACACTTTCGCGGTGATGGTGAACTCACACTCAGAGAGTTTCTGCGATCAGGGCATAGTGATGCAGGTACGTTCACATTTTTAGAATGATTCCTCTCCGCACAATCGTCTAGATGCGTACATATTCACAATCTCCTTTTGGCGACTAGGCACTGTGATCGACCACCGCAGTGACTGGCGCCAAGGCCTCTTAGGGCGGTTCCACTCCCTCACGTCCCAACCATGAAACCGTCGTGGAGACTCAAAATGTGGAATTGAGGGCACTTCAAAGTATACAAAGGGCTGCGGGCAACAAGAACGTCAACCGTCCAACCAACATGCAGTCTTGGTGTCAATCGTGTCCATCATCAATACAACGGCCTCATTCACCGATTTCGCCGACATGTACGCATTCCCAGAACATTTATGTACATGGGGATTCGCAATCGTCCTAGTGAGTGGCGTTTGTCAAGCTGCGATCCAGTGAAAACTTGAATACAATTCATACCATGAGGGGTAGATCCCGACACGCCGACCACGAGTCACAAGAATAACGGATCCTTGCGTGTTGGAGGGCGGAACGTCAAACACGAACCCATTGTACATGTGCTGCCGATACCCATCGAGGCTCAGCCCGCCAGGTACGAATTTTTCAATGGGACCTTGGGGGTTCGCCCTCTGTTTTCGAGAAATAGTATTGTTGACCAGCTCTGACGGCACACTAGACCCCCCATGGTCCTCGGACACGGAAGTGTTTGCCGAGGTAGACGATAGTGAGCTAGTCAGAGAGGGCGACGAAGTCAACAGACTAGCCTCCATGTTTTTGCTCATGAGCAGATCAAGAAGGCTGTCTGCCGTTGCATTACACGCCGCCAACTGCTGGAGTAACTTCGTAAGAAGTTCTATTTGCCACCAATCAGTTTCTTCACTGCTAGACAGATCTGAACTCACTGAGTTCTGCTGAATTCTCAGTCAAAGGAACACACCCTGCACTGAAAGCAGGCGATGATGCGAGAGTACTAGTGGTAGGGGGAGGGGTTCCTTTAGTTGGCATGGTCGAATAATGCAACGAAGGTGGGTAAAATATATGTTGGGACTCGGAAGTGCGGCTGAGGTGTTGTAATCTCCTTTTATAGCCGTGGACGTGACTCGTGATGTACTCTGCCAACGTGCGCACTCTGATGGATTTCTTGCAGAGTGCCGCCGAGTCCCTGCTTCCTCCGGGAATGTGAAAAGTTCTCTCGATCACTTGTTACTTACGTGTACCACACCAACTCTATTTTGTTCCGCGTAACCTCATCACGACTCTGCCAATGAGTTTGTTCTGCGGCCCTCCACTCTGTGGGCAGTGCTTGTTACGAACGCTCCAATTCCACTCTTTAACCCCTATGAATACTTCATTCCTCATATGCAAAACCAAGTCACTTTCTAGATCACGTGACCTACACGTGTTACGCCTCATGCCAAACCTATGCTCGGAATACAATCCTATTGGCTGCCACACAAAGCATTGCCACAGGACTTCTCGTCCAATAGGATATGATCCAGATCATCTGATGAACACATGTATCAAGGGAATACGCCTTATCTATGACTCACTCGCACAGCCAATGAGGCAGTGTGCTCCCTATGACTCATGATGACATTCATCCAATAGCATAATGGACTCTTATCTACGCACGGACCAGTATGTACAAATAGACACAAACATTGTAGTAGTATATAAACCCCAATGCCAGGCCAGAGAACTCCAGTAAAGTTCTCTTGGCGATGTCCCCTAAAGACTTCTGATAAAGGGATTGACACCTCTAAGGACATAATCCTTTGCTCGCTCCTATTCACAACTCCTCCACTTCACTTCGACAGCTCATCTATTTAGGGTTGTTTCAAATGCAGCACGCATAGATGGAAGGTTCAAACTTACGATGAGAATTGGAGGCACTTCCCGTGAGTTTTCAACGTTTGTCAGAATGAATTGAGGCGATGTTAACGAGCGTCCAGATGAGGTATATGCCGCTATAAACATCCTTTCTGGGAAAGATGTGGTGGTCAAATTTCGACGTCTGGAGAAAGGGAGGGCACTGCGCCATGAGTGTCATATCCAAGAAGCTCTCATCAATGGAGGGGGTGTTGACATACTGTGGGTGTGGTGGTTCGGAATGGATTTCGGCATCAAAGCATTAGTTATGGATCGACTAGGACTGTCGCTCGAATGCCTGCTGTTGTGGGCACATTCACACAAATTCCCTTTGGCAACCGTCACGGCTATTGGCCATCAAATGGTGAGTCTACTGTCTAGTTATCGACCTTCCGCCGTTGATTTGCCATGGTTATTTCACTCAGATATCACTCGTGGAACTCGTTCATTCTCACAATCTCCTCCATCATCACCTCAAGCCTTCACATATTTTGACCGGTTTTGGAGCCAAACAAGGTAACCTGACCCTGATCAACTTTGGACTCACACATCGGTATCGTGATCACAAGACCCATCACCATATCGTCTACAAAAGACAAATCCCTTTTGTTGGTAACAAGTGCTTTGCGTCCCTGAGAGCCCTCCACGGTCGACAGCAATCATGCCGCGATGATCTTGAATCGGTGGCTTACATCCTTATGTACTTTATCTGTGGTGCTCTCCCATGGCAGGGCTATGAATGCACAGCGGACATCATCCAATCCAAAGTAGATATTTTCCAGTCTTCACTGTGCAACACGGTTCCTCCCGAATTCTTGTCTTTCCTCAACTATGTCCAGGCGTTAGCATTTGATGCCTGCCCCGACTACAAACTTCTCAGAAGCTATCTCGATCGTTTTGATACAGACACGCTGATGGCAGTTGATTGGGGTGATATTTGACTTCGTCACATGGTACTTGCATGTTCCAACTGAACCTGACCGTTTTTTTCGTTGTATGTACTATTTGTATTATGCTCGATACATTCCTGTGTTGCAACCGTTTGAGCCGTGGCTACTACCAGCTTAAGCCGTTATGAGCCGAATTCGATTAGCCAAAGCTGCTGGCACTGCCATTAGCCGGCGCTTGTTGGTGAAACAGACAACCAAATGATGAGGGTTGAATGTAAAGTGGAGTATGAGAAGAGTGTTCTCAGTCAAGTGGTTTGAGTGTAAAGTACCAAGTAAACTTTGATGGTTTACTCTGGCGCTGATTGCATGGTTTATATACTACTACATGTGTGGCTGTGTTTTTATTACATAAGCGTCGTACCATTCCTATCTATTATTCTATTGGTCGATAAGGAATGATGGGTGACTGATCATAGGGGTTGGTTCCTTGATGCTGATGCGTCAGGTAACCATGAGGTATGTCATAATTGATGTGGCAGGAGAACGTTCCTTGATGGAAACGTGTACTGCTTCTAACCACAATCGGATCTGTGATATATTAAATAATGCTGTTGTTGGCTGTGTTAATGTAGCAGCCAATAGGAATGAGTTCCAAGAACAGCCTTGGCATGAGGCATAATTACGTAAGCGTTTGGTTTAAAACCTTTGAGGGTTGAAGACTTGAGCGTTCGTCTTTGGTTTTGTGTCATAAGGTTGAAAGAAGATAGGGGCTAGATGTGCGTTCGTAACAGTTGGCGCTTGCCGAGCCGCGGCAACACTACTACTACTCGTATCCCATCCCATCTACTCGCCCTCTACCCTCCCCTTCCGATCTGTCTATCCATTGTTCTGTGTACATTTAGTATAGTGCCTTGCGAGAGTGCCATAACAACTTGAATGGTGTATGTAGTCCATCTGTTTGTTGTGATCTAGAATACACGGTGTTAGTGGTAAAAAAAAGTAGATGTTGCTGCTGGCATGCTTACCAGAGTGTTGCATTCATCCTTGTATTGCTAAAAATCCGATCAGTACATAGCACCAACTTTTTAGATGTAACATACCTTCTTGTGAGTGTCTACTAGGCAACTGCACGGGTATGCCCCCAGGTGTCTGGAGGTGTACCCGTACCTGTACCCATACCGGGTTGTACCCATAACCCATGCAGATATACCTGTGACTCGCCCACTGTTCGCACTTACGTTTGAGCACATGGATGGCCAGCCTTTTGGACAGCCGAGATTGAACTGTTACTGGCACTCTTGTCCACCTGCGACAAGGGATAAATGATCAATCGGTGATCAGTCTCAGAGAGGGCACCGTCAAGACACCCGCAGCACGTGATGTGCTCATTGCGTTCTCGATCCAACAGGGTAGAAAGGTCATCTGGGTACAGCGTGAGATATCCGTGATCGTGGCTTACCTTGGCCAAGAAGGTGAGCACCCCGCTTATGGCGAGGAGATCCGGGTGTGTTTACACATCACAAGTGTAAGTGTGGTGGTCCACATGAGCCACCATTGTTGTCATCTCCTCTGGGTGGTGGCAGTGGTGTGGGTGTGGCCATGCACTCATCATCATCATCATGTCGTCGGTGTTGGCGTACTTGTCACGGTTTCAGGGCGGTGGTGGTGGTGGTGAGAGTGTGACCATATGTGTGTTGTCGCCATCATCGCTGCTGTGTTGTTGATGGTTGGCGCTCATCGTACATGTGATTTGCGGGTACCTGCAGGGGCGTATGTATTCTCGGTGTCGGTGTTGTGGGCAGCACACCGTTCGTATCTGACACTCATGGAGTGACTGAGTGCAGGTGAGAAGGTCAGGATGGATGTCAGGGGTGGATCATAGTATTAACTCTAGTACCCACAGTCCTGTATCGATGTATGCCCTTCCGCGGCACCTTGTCTATCTGTCATTGCTCATGCTGTGATGCTCGTTCGGCACCCTTGATTCGAATACATTTTGACGTTGATCTGCCCCTGCTCGATGTCGACACTCCACAGGATAAGTACCCCCAACTTGCATTCGTCTCATGAATGGAATGAACCCGAGACAACCATATGCCAGTATAAAGGACACAATCATGATGAGGAGAAGCGCGTTGAGGTTGGATCTGTCAAAACGATGATGGAGCCAGAGAAGAAGAAGGAGCTGAGGATTCCAGAGGTGGGTGTGATCGCACCGATGCGGGTACGGGTTTTCGGCCAGGTATGCCTATAGTGTACATCAGCAAAACCACCCTCAGCTAGACAGGGTAGTCCAGGGTAGTCCAGACTGTGCAAGACTATCACAGACTGTGACAGCTTCACAGACCCTCCAGCATCCTCCAGTAAGGTTCCCAACTGGCTAGAACTGTCACAGCCTGGCCTAGGCTGTCCCAGACTGTC
>JBBPMD010000747.1:0-14513 GCA_038090095.1 Zangia roseola | reverse complement strand
GTCCGGAGTTTGGCTGACATTAAGAAAAGATTTCCTTGAGCGTCGTGAGGGTGACTTACAGACGGACGGGCGCGGCGGCTATAACTGAGGCTTGCAACACTGGTACTATATTTCCAATCTTCGAGTAATACCTGGAGTTTGACTGACATGAAGATATGACAAGGTGTTGCAGGGTGCAGTATCCCAACAGTGACTATGGTTAGGGATCTGTTGATAGCATTAGTAACTGTACAGATTGTATAAATTGTATTCAGACTGAACATTCTCTTTGAAAGACTGCCGGACGTCGGATTGAATTTAGCTTCTGTTGGGATGCAGATACGGCTCTTTTGTTCATATTCGTGGCCCAGAGTTCAGTCTGAGTCACTGACACTGTTTTGAACACGCGCTAGGTGAGGATGCCGAGGACCTGTTTGGAAATGTGGAGTGGGTCAGAGCCGCCTAGCTATCAACCTACCTGCCCATCATATACATCTGAATCCATCAAACTTCTGGAACCTGTCGTAGGTTAGACGTCACGGATCTTGACGAGCTAGCACATGCGTGCCCCCATCCTGAATACCTCTGATGCCTCTGTCCGACAAACGAAAAACCGACACGCCCGGTATATACACGAAAAGCGAGATCCGAGAAGATGCCTTAGACTTGATTGAGTTTGAGTTTGATGTGAAAAAAAAGTCCCGAGGTCTGGGTGGCATCGGCCATAGTATATGCGTCAAGAGGAAAACTGGGGTGGAGGTGATCCTAATTATGGGGAGGAAAACGAGTAATCGGAATTTACGACTGATTCTGGTCAAACGCGAGTAGAAGAACTGGCATAAATACAAAAAAGTGTCAGTTCAAGAGTTTCCTCGCCCGCTAGTATAGGATTGCGATACAACCTTTCCTGCTCTGCAATTCTCAGAAAATACTGTTCAAACGAATCTTGTAGTAACGCCATGTTCCGAGTCCTTATTTGTAGGAGCCATTCAAGCTGCCCATGAACGTTTGAACCCTGAGTTGGAGCAGTCGAAGCTGAGAACTCGGAATTTGCCGCTACGAACGTGCCGGCCCAGTATCAAATCGTGCACTGGTCAACCTTCGGACGAGCAATCGCACAGCTTGAATTTGAGGACATATGAAATATGCCTCACCGAGCGATCGTCACGACACGGTTGTGCTTTGATTTGTCGATCCGGGGACAAAAATAACGAATACTACCGGCCCTCCGCGAGGAAGGATCACGCGGACGTCCAGAGCCGAGCCCAGACCACCCGAGTCGTGATCCTGTCGCCGTCCTTCTGGTGTATCGACACGAATCCGTCCTTCGTTCGCCCCGTCACCTCGTCGTGCTGCATCGCGTCATTAAAGTCAACGCCAACGGTACGCAATCGCGGCGGTCACCGTCCATGCATGTAAGCGGGCTTCCTTGACCTCACAACACGACGAGCAAGCCTGCCCGCTATGGCCGTACCCTTGCGTTGGCCTGCACCCGGTCCAGAATGTCACGCGGGTCGCGTCGGCGGCGACTCAAGTGACCAGAACATACGGCCCGGGAATACGTGCCACCATCACCACAAATGCCACTGGGAACGACGGCCAGGACCGATCAGAATGGACATGCCATCTCGTCTGTGCTGTGAGACCCATGGACAAACGCGTGATTGTCCGTAGAAGAATGGAGGGGAAGGAAAGACCGATCATGCGGCTCAAGACACACGTCCCTCATTGCGTTCTTGCGGTCATTCATCGAAACCTCGGTGCGAGCGAGACACGGGGCGTATATCCTGGGGAGGAGCGAACACCCCGTGATGGACACCGGACCATCGGGATTATGGGTTCGTTTCGAAAGATATACCTTGAAAGCGTCCGGCTCATATCAAGTTTAGGAGACATCTCTGGGCGTGTCGAACAAGGTTCAGAAGACAAGAGAGGAGAAATCGATGACAACCCAGGATCCTTGGGTCACGATACCACGGAGCCCGGAACACGTGTAATCGTGCGCAGAGCTTCAAGTTACCTGACCTTGTCGAACAGGTGCCGACAAAACCAGGGAGAAGTCCAATGACGTTGGTGACATTCTATGTGACGGCAGTCACTATCGCTGCAAGGCGCACAGAGTCCCGATCCTGGCAGCTGACAGTAAACAAAGGTCTCCGCGCACCCGAACAAGAAAACGGTTCAGGTATCGCCTTCTTCGTATGGCAAATGGAAGACAGCAACGCGGTGGCCTTCTTTCGATGGGAACACGGTCAGGGTGATAGTGCGATAACGTTCTTTCAAGGCTGGGAGGACAGTCGCTGGCCGAGGGTACATACCTCGCACAAATGGCGTCCCAAGTCAGGAATGACAGTCGTCGATCCCGGCAGAGCGAGGTATTCAAGCCGGGTTACAAGCATTCTGAATCAAGAGTGACGCGTGACGTCAGGACACATAATATCTTTACAGGGGTTAGAGAGAAGCTAACATCATTAGTTCGTCGTTTATGTTACACTAGCGTACACCTACGTTAACCATAACCAATTCGAAGAGAGAAGCATGATAAAAGGGTCAACATACAGAACCCCGGCATAGGTGACATACAAGAAGCATAACCATACTCGGCGCAACACACGGACATTGAGTCACCGCGACATCGCGACGACGACATACGCCCACCACGGCTGCGTACTCAACACATACCACCCAAGTGCCGCAGGTACCCCAAGCACCACCATCGCCAACAACATCGCCTGTCCGTCGTACCGTGACGTCGGTCAGCAATCACACCCAAACGCGTACACAACATACCGTCATCAGCAACCCGATCGTATCCACCAATCGCCCCAGCGTCGCTTCGTGCAGCGCCGACAACCCATTGTCGAGCGCGGTAACGAACCGGAGACGACGGTCGCGCATGACGAGCGTCCCCTCGGACGGTGTCGGTTCTGTCACAGCACGATGAGCGTGGGACAGGAGACAGGGAAACGGGACGTTACCAAACAGTTTAAGCACCCCCTCCGATTCCGTGAGCACCCGGATCGCCAGCGGGGACACATACCCCGGCTCGACGGTCTCGAACGTGGCGCGGCGACACGGGTCGATGGGCTGGTGCCCGAGTCTGGGTCAACATGCGATTGTGGTTCGGAACGCGGAAAGACGTACCGCACACCCCCGGAGCCGCCATTTGGACGCGACACGCGCCAATTCGAGTCGACCGGCGCGATCGAGGGGGAAATCACCGACGAGCGCACTGTAACGCATTACGAACTCGGTGTCATCGCAGCCGGGTGTCCAGCCGAGGTAGAGATGGACGCGAATGTGTCTGCGCCGCTGTCATTATCGGCGGAGACGCGGTGGGCGGGACATACCTCGGCGGAGGCACCGGTGGAAGTGTCTTGATGATTTTCCACATCCCGTTGAGATGTTCTTGAGGTGTTTTGTGAAAGAGCGCGGTGATGCCATCGAAAAATGTCATCGCGAAGCCGTCGTGCGGCGTAGGGCACTTTTCCTTGGTGAAATGAGGACAAACGTTCGTCCAGGACCTATTGGCCTCGACATCATGGATCCATATGTATCCCACTCTGATTGGTGTTACGAGAACATGTTGTTGTACTCAGAACAAGGTGTGCATGGTAACCACCAAACCAGGAAAGGTCATCGATGTGGGTCGCCTTATACTTGCCTTGTTTCCGATGGGGTGTCGATATGGCTTGGCTGCGAGTAGTACTGGATCGATACGACTTGTATGAGTGCATTCGTGTGACGGAGCCAAGTCAGCTGTTGATATTAACGTCTTCCCACGTCTCCCAAACGAATCGTGGCCTACGAACTCGGAAGCAGAATCAGCTGCAGAAATACATGTATTCAAAAACACGTATGCAATACCGTTAGCATCGTCCAACGTCACTCCAACAGGTGGGAAATTAACGTGAATAACGGTCGGTAAGTGATATGCAACCGTCTCTTGTATCTAGATAAGCCAAACGAAAGTGCGAGCAAAAACATCCGATAAATAAGCGGCAGAAACAAGGAGTGACAGCGATATGCAAGACAGGCGAGGGTCCTCGGGTCAGTGAGAGTGAACTTTAGTTGGGTAGGTAATATACTGAATGCGGATAGATAGGCGGCGGCGTATGTGGGCATTGATGGTGATGAGGGTATCAGTGCACGATGTACATCACACACCGATATGTTTAGACTGCGACGAAGAATCCAGCGAGGACAGCCATGGTCACCCAGAGTGATAGCGACAGACTCGTACTTGCTGTGGCACTGCCACTAAGGCCAAACGGTGACGAACTCGAAGACGAGCTCGAGGGCAAAGGCACCCCAGTGCCCGAGCTAAATGGAATCGATCCTGACGAGGACGAGTTGGCTACAACACCGCTTTCAGTGACACGTTCCTGACGGAAAAACCAACACGAGACGTACTGGAACTGCTCAGCCCGCCAGCCAGTTGGGCAAAGCCGACAGCAGCCGGGCTCGCTTGGAAGACAGAGTACACGTTCTTGAGGAAGGTGTCACCCACGATCCAGGATGGGAGACCGTTGCTATTCCCGACCGTGGTACCAATGTCGAAGATGCCACCGGCACACATGGCCTTGGAGCCTGAGCCACTGACGGTACCTAGGTTCATGTCATCGGTGCTGATGGGCCAGTCAGTGCCGCCGAAGGAGATGGAGACGGTCACGGAGGTGCTGCATGCTGTATATCCAGGGGAATCTTGTCAATGATATGAAGCACCGGTAACGGAACATACTTACGGAATGCGTACAAGCCATCGTATTGGCCCGTCAATGCTTTGGAACCAGCGACCTTCGACCAGATCTGTGCAACAAGATCAGATGGTCCCCCGATCAACGTGGTACCGGTGTCGATGGCAGCGAGACCTTCATCACTGGACACGGAGACGGCGTTGCCTTGGACAGTGATGGCTAGACAAAAGCAACGATGAGTGACCCGAATAAGGCATATTCGGCTGGACGCACATTTGACCTGCTGGAGCCAATAGGAAGGCGTCGAACCACTTGGCATGTCGATGAATTCGATATTCCCCGAGTACAGACTGGTGTTGGTGCCGCCGAGGGTGAACGTGCCGCCTGGCGCGGAATCAATGACCTGGGACTGATCGATGTAGCGCTCGAGGTAAAAGCTGAACACGGGCGAGGACAGCTTGTTTTGGCTGTAGAGTATCTGCCAGAACGGGTTCGTCTGCAGGGCAGAAATTGTCTCGAACCCTAAACCCATGATGCCGGAGAGACCGTCACTGAGCAAGTCGGAGGAGGTTTCGGCGACCGACACTGGAACAAACGGTGAATAAGGGGGGTAGGACGAGTAGAAAGCGACGTACGGAGCACCTGGTTCATCGTGAACCCAGCAAAGGTGACCGTGTCCTGGGATGAATAGCCCGCCACCTCGCCGGACCCGTAGGTGATGTCGACTGGGGACGAGCCGTTCTTGAACGACGACGATTTGGAGGGGTCGAAGAGCGGAATACCCGATCCACATGCATCACATTCCGTCGTAGCCACCCACAGATCAGAGGAACCTAATAACGGCTGAGATGAAATGCACCGACAAACGGCGACCAAGGCATACCGGTATCAAGGATCAAGTTGAAATTTTGAGCACTAAAAAGGCGTTGACGAAAAAGGGACGCAAGGGGCCGAGAAAAGGGACATACGGCGTTCCGACGCTAACCACGGCAGAATAGCTAGAATCGTTTTGCTGCAAAGTATGTTAAAGGGGAGCTCGACTGAGATGAGGCCACGGTCGACGTACTTCGTCGGTGATGGCAGCAGACGTCACGGATCGTTTCGAGTTCTTGGGTTGGTAGCCATACTTTACACGGATGGCATCGACGACATGAGGCAAATTGGATACGCGGTCCTGGGCGTTAACGACCCGTCTGACGATGGGGATATGGATTGGATCTGGATCTGCGCTAGGCTGGGGCGCTGCGAGACCAACTGGAAGGAGAGTCAGAACGAGGAGGGAAAGGGGAAGCATTAGTATGTTCGAGGACAAATAGCGACCTTATATAAAGACAAAGAGTTCCTGGCATGGCATCGAGGCTGCGCAGCGTGTGCATGACAAAAGCACTTTTTTTAGTGCACTGGCCCGTCCCGCGGCTTGGCATGTCACCCTGCCGAGAACTTCTGGACCTGGATCATTGATGGGGCTGGGCATCCGTCGGTAAAGTCAGTATCAGGGGGTCACCACAGTGTTAGGGGTACATTACCGGTCTGGTCCATGTCTTTGTAGTCACTGCAAAAACGAGCTCGCAAAATGAAGCGATCCCAAGCGTCGTCACCACCGCCTTCGCAGCGCAAAAAACCCAAAGTTCAGCAAGACGACGATGAATGGACACGCGTCGAACGACGTAAAGCAAAAAAAGCCAGAAAAGTCGAGGCAAAACACGACGTATGTACTTGCTTGTTCGGTGAACGGCCATGTCACCTCGTCTTCTAGGCCAACCTGCCACGATTTATGTACGTGAACAGCGAGATCGTTAAGCGTAAAGATGCGCTTCACATCGATGTAAGTCGTCTTAACACGGGCCGTGCTGGGAGTGACGATCGTCCTAGGACGTGCGTGATCTCGTCCTGCACATCATTGCGGATGCGCCTCCCCCAAACTGGGTCAAGCTCGAGGTACGTCGTGTCTTGTCGTGCTCGTCCATTATCGACACCCCCCCAGAATCCCCGGACCATCCAAAAAGTCGTCGCACTCTTGATACCAGGTCTGCTCCCCGACACCCTCGCCCTGCCGCCCCTCCCCACTTCGGCCACTGCGAATCCCAACATCCCAATTGCGATACCACTCCAAAACGACTCAAACACACCGTTCCCGTTCATCGCCGCCACTTTCAGCCATGCGTGTCCAACTCGTGCACCAGGTGACCAAACGAGAATGTACTCTGTTCTCGGTACCTTCTTCCAGGGACCCGTCAGCGGCGAGGAGAAAAAGAAGCGCATCGAAGCCCGGATAGCTTGTACGCGTTCCTGTACCCACATGGATACCCCTGACACCGCCTCCTTGCAGTAGAACGCGCCTTCGACAAAGATCCCTCACTGCACTTGCTGTCCCTGGAACAAATGGTAGAGAACGACTACCCGATACCATCCTACATGGCAGACGTCTTTGAGAAACCAGAGGGTTGGGTAGAGACGCCTCAAGCAAACACCGAGTCCATCTTACTCTTGCCACACGAAAAACAACGATCGAGAGTATACGCCATCGACTGCGAGATGGTGCGTTGTTATTTCTCCCTGAAACACCTACTCAGCCCCGTCTAGTGCTTGACAGAAGACGGCAAGGAACTCACGCGCGTCTGCATCATCGACTACGAGTCTGGCATCGTCGTCTACGACAAGCTCGTCAAACCACCCAAGCCCATCACTGACTATCTCACAAAGTAATCCTCCTCATTTCATCCTTGGACACACACTCATCATCGCTGTATAGATGGTCAGGTATAACCGAAGCCTCCCTCGCGACGGCCACGACCACCCTCGCAGAGGTCCAATCACAGGCCCTTGCCATCCTCGCACCCACGGGTAGTCCCACATCCATCCTCGTCGGTCACTCCCTCGAATCCGATCTCAAAGCCCTCCGGATTTGTCACCCGCTCTGCATTGATACCGCATTGGTATACCACCACCCCCGCGGTCGACCACTCAAACCCGGTCTCGCCTGGCTCACCAAGAAATGGTGCCACCGCGAGATCCAAACACGCGGTGAGGGCGGACACGATCCGGAAGAGGACGCACGTGCGTGTATCGACCTCCTTCGACTCAAAGTCCAGAACGGCGGCGGATTCGGAGAGTTCAAGACGGATTACGAGAGCATCTTTGAACGGATGGCGAGAGCGAGCGGCAGGGGTGGGCAAGGCGCTGTGAGAGGCGCTGTAGTGGACCATGGCAATCCGACCGTGATGCACGGTGCCAAGGCGACGACATCGATTGGATGTGGAAGTGATCGTGAGGTATTGGAAGGCTTGATGCAAGCAATTCCAGCACATGAATTTACGTTTGGGCGATTTACTGGCGTTGCAGATGCGTTGGGATGTGAGTATCGTCGTGTTTTTCTGAGCAGGGAGTAACCGTTCTTTCAGGGTTGACGCCAAAAATGTCGCCAGACGCGCCGGCTGTGGCTGCCCCGCCGACAGAGGTATCGAGCGAATCGCTTGCCGCTGCTCAAGCAACGTTGAACGAGCAACTCGCCACGCTGTATGCGGCCCTCCCGACACGCACTGCCTTGGTGATCTTCACCGGCCACTCAGATCCGCGCCGAATGGCTTCTTTAAACGGGCGCAAGGCTGCCTTTGAGTCGGCAATCAAGAACGGGAAAAAGGTGGAAGAGATTGACAGATCAGAGTGGTGGACTGCAAGTGATGGCCGGGAGCTCGAAGAGGAAGTCGAGAAGACGAAGCGGGGGTTGTTGTTTTTGTGCATCAAGTAGTCTACGGATGTCGCGTTTAATCCCAATCCAGACCCAACACGTCCTCTCGCCCACCTCGGACAGCCGCCTCCACCGCCTCGGCCAGTTCTCGGAACGCTCTCGTATCCTCGTCCAACGATTGACCTGCATCCACGTTCTTGAGCAGACGACTGTCGACGCCGAGTGCGCGCTGCAGTGCTTCCTCACGATCTGACCCACGCAGTGCATCGATCGACGTCAACAGATCGCGTAACCGAGGGTTTGATCGGAGAACGGTGCGAATCGTGGTCGAGGTCGCTGCAAACGACGCGTCACGCGCCATGTGAGATATAAACGACAGACGCTCACCTAGAGCTTCGTAGTGATGACGTTGCAACGGTTTAGGATCGTCGCGCTTGAGTGGGTCGGGGTAGGCGGATGTGTCGGGGACGTAGGGCCATTTGAGGGTGGTGAGTGAGCGTAGGGGAAGTGGATCTACGAGGGGCTCGGGATCTGGAGAGGGAGTTGCATGCGAGATGGGAGCGGCCGTTTCTGGCGTACACGTCTCTGCGAATTTGGTTCAGGACGCGTCGGGTTGGATAGCTGTGGACAGACCTTTGTGTTGCTTGTAGCATGCGATGGAGCAACTGTGTTGGGTTCAGCATGCGGATCCAGGCTTGAGAAGTAGCTCACTAGTTAGCTCTACACGACGCACAGGTGTATTTGGAGGTCTGGTGTTGGCACACGAGACACGTCGGTTGTTGACGAGGCGGCATCGAACTTGGTGGTGGCGTAGGATCGGCGAAGGACCACCTCACACTGCGGGAAGAAAAGGCCTTTTTAACAAGTCCAATTTGCTCCGATAGTCATTGACAGTGCACCTAAAAATCAGGCCTGAGCGCTTCAAATCAGTGTCGAGTTCTGACACTGATAATAGCATTTACGCTAATAGAAAGTAGTGACATTGGTGATTATTTACAGTGCACACTGAGGGCTTCTGGGTTAAAATACCTCTCAGAGTGTCTGCCCGCTCCAAAAATTATCCTGAACATCTTGTGCTGTATGCTTCGGCATCATATAACTAGCCAAAAAAATTCTGCACCTTGCGGAATTGAACTCACGACTCCGTGCATGTCCCCCATGCAGAGTACTAACCCATATCAACCAGTAGACTAACAGTCCACACCAAATACTCGTTGTATATATAGAGTACCTTTGTACTTCATCGATCCGAAAACAAGGAAGTCCGAGCGATGAGGAGGAGGATGACCAATTGAACTTAGTTGCTGTGACGCATTGCAACTGGAAATCAGTGACAGGATCGGGGGCTGACAATGCAATTCAACGACACACTGAAATTCATTGTCACACAAGCTGACACTGAAAAGAAGAGGCAACCAAATCAGTGCCAGTAGCACTATTTTCGGTATGATCACTGTCAGTGTCACGCATTTTTCGTGACTTTACTTCCCGCAGTGCTCAGATTTTGACATAGAACTACATGGCACACACAGATGCCCTTATATTTTTGCGAGCGTCGTGGAATCGAGATAGTACGGTTCGAAGAAAACTCTGCAAGCACGACACTGTCTTACTCTGGCATACATAGTGCTCGACCTACGCATAGACCCGTTCGCAACGATCAATTGTACACTGGCAGACATTAATTCTATTCAATAGCTCGAATGATGAGCATGCACACTAGCGCAAATGTAGTTTAAAAATCACTCTTGCTCAACTGGCAGCCTTTTCCCGCGTCCAAAGGCACGAACAACTAGCAGCATTGGTACTGGTATATGCCAAGAAACACCTGTCAAGCCGGATCCCACATCAACTCGTTAAGCGGCACGTCGAGATCCCGTGCAAGCGCCAACGCAACCTCGTGCGATATCCCACATTTAAACATCGGAGGACCATCTAATCTGTCCATCGCACTCGTCCGATGCAACGCCCGCATAAATGTCAACTCGGCGATCTGCGACACGAATTGAAATCTTAGCGTGACAGGTCAAGAAAAACGTGGCGTACAGCTGCATAGACGTGGACCCGGCCAATTTCCATGTCCGTGTATTCCCCAGGCAATTCAAACCGAGGATCGTGCGGTCGTGTCTCGTAGTCGTTTTCCTCCAACAATGCGCCTAAGATGGCCAGAAGTCTGTCCAACGGAAAGGCCGCAGGGCCAAGCAGTCGTTGGGAAACCTACAGGAATAAATACAAACGCCAAGTCTGGATGATACGGTAAAATCGGTTCTTTGGGCATACCTTGACAACTGTTTGTGCGCCTCCACTTTTTCTTGATGAAACCGACTTCCTCCGCCTCTTTTTGCGTTCTTCTGGTCCTCGGCCAAACATCCGCAGGTCGCTCTTGGATGGATTCGTCGACGCCAGGAACGCTGCAATAAGAATGAATTTAGACATCCGTGGTAGATGGTCTGCTCTGAAACCAGACGCTGGTTTTGCCTTCTTTGAAGGACCATCGCCGTTCGGTGGACCTGTTTCGGGGTCGTTCTTCGCAGCCCAGTCGGCCGCATTGTCGAGGCGGGGGTAAAGAGCATCTAATGCCGCTGTAAACGTCGGCAGAAAGTAGTTGAACAAGCGCAATCGGGCTTCGGTGGCCGGAGGTTCGAGTACGGGGACATCTGCTCCATCTTCTTCCGCTTGTCGAACCAATTCATCGTATTGCCTGACAATGGGCTTGACAAAGCCCGGCCATCGAGCGGCGGCGATATATTGTAATTCCAGTGGGTCGTTTGTGTATATCGATATGGTATTGTACAGCATTTCCACGTACTGTTCATACAGCGGTTGCAAAGCGGGATGATACGTTGACTGTCTAATGTCAGAGGAGGATGGGGACATCGATGTGTTGCGGAACGCAGACACGAGCCTTTGGAGCGCGTCTACGAGGGTAAGGCACTGAAACGAAACCTTGCATTGTCAGAGACGCACCTTGTTTGGCGAGAGGCTCGACGTCGACATAATATGGATTAGGCGATGCGCCCAGGGCAGGTCGGATATCTTCCCAACTGACGGACGACAACAGGATAACTGAAACGTTTGTTCGCGACTATGAGCGACGCGTCCGTCAGCGCGTCCCCGGTTGGAAGCAGATGTGACTCGACTGACCAGTTCAGCCAAACGAGAAAGAGGCACAGCCAGCTCTGGGAGACTCTCGAAAAGCCTCTCAGCCCTCTCGACCATGATCACCATCGACGGATCTGGCTCATTTTCGCGAGCGACGGCCTTGCCTTTGCCTTTTTCGTTCCTTTTGGAGGAGTCGCCTGTACGTTCGAGACGGAGCCTTCTGAGCCCGTGTAGAAAGTTATCGATGCTATCGTTGTATCGCTGGGAGTCGCCCCCAGGCCATACTTGACACCCGTTCTGCCACGATGGTATCCACCCCGCAAGCGCATTGAGGACGGTGTCGTAGAATATGCGCGGGGTGAAGCACGCCACAGCATTGACGTGCGCGTAGAGAGTGGGCGGGGCGTCTGGAATGGCAGCAGCGTTATGAAAGATCGCGTCGATGACCGAGGCGGTGACGCGCGGGTTGTTCGGGTCGGACACGTATATGAACTGTGGTAGATGTGTCGATACTAGACTGGTGAGATGGGTGATGAACGACGCATATCCAGGATGAGATTCGGCGTGCTTTTCGATAAATTGATCCTCTTCGTCCATCGTAGTAGTAGTTCAATGCTAAAGTGTGTAGTCACACGTGACTGGATAGGGTCGGATTTCGGAAGCGAACCAGCTCTTGTCACTGCTGCCATGGACGAGTCGGCAAATGGCTCTGGACGGTCGATTGATATCGAACTGGGAGGTCAGGAGGTCATAACTATCGACCTGGACAACCTCGACCCCAGCCCGGACGACGTGCTTGATCTGCTAAAGGAAGGCCAATGCAGAGTGTCGGTGTGGACGAGACTAGCCGGGGAATACTGGCGCAGGGGATACCTTCCCGCTGCAGAGCGGATTGCACATTCTGCGGTCGAGTGTACGTTCTCCTATTGGTTGCCCGTCCATACTGTCCTTATTCACGTTGTATTTTCGCAGCTCTCACAGCAAACGGAGCGACAGCCCAGTCACCCCCAATATACGCGCTGCTCGCAAACATTCAAATTGCACATGCTCAGAAGGCGCCAAAGGTCGTTCTTTCCGACGCTCGTAAGTCCTTGAATCCGCTCCGGCTGGCCCTATTTATGATTGTCGTGCAGGAGAAGATAAACTTGCTGGGGCACGCTCGAAGGAGGAGTATTATCGGGAGGCTGCTCAGTATCTCAATGCTGGTGAGAGGGCCGCTGCGGAGGGCGGAGAGGGTATCGGTGGGACCCTGGCATTCTTGACGCGAGGTAAGCAATATTCGTTAGAAGAACGTCCGGACTCAGTGCGGTGTAGGCATCCAACAGTTGGCTACACGATCGATGGACGACGCCATGCGTTCCTTCGAAGGTGTCCTTGCAGAGAAGCCCACAAATATTGTGGCCCTCCTTGGCAAAGTTCGCTCTTCCGCTCAAAGATAGTATTGTTGAAATTGACAGGTCTCGAAATACAGGCGCGCATCCTTTACGCAAGACGCAGCTACCCTCAAGCCCTTAAATTATTTCAGCAAGTCCTCCAGTTAAACCCTTCATGCGTTCCGGATCCTCGGATTGGTATTGGTCTCTGTCTCTGGGCGATGGATCACAAGGCAAAGGCAAAAGCCGCGTGGCAAAGAAGCTTGGAAGTGGTACGTCGTCAACTCTATTCTCGTTGTGATATTGATGTTCCTGTTCAGAATCCGTCCGAATGGGCCGCGCAACTTCTGCTGGGTTTGGAATCCATCAATGCCAGTAAGACAGGAAACCAAACCGAACAAGAACGCGCACAGGCTTTCTTGATTGGTACCAAATATATTGAAAAGGCCTTCAACGCAAACCAAAAAAGTGCTGCTGCTGCGAACGCGTTGTGCGAGTTGTTCCTTCGTAAACACAACCTCAAGCGGGTGTGTCCGAACTGCGACACCTGCAATCAAATTTTCTGATATTTTTCAGGCGTTAAAACTGGCAGAGCGAACGATACAATTCGCTGATACCCTCACCCTTCTGACCGAAGGCAACTTACGAGCTGCTCGCGCTCTGCACGCTGAAGGGTCGATAAAAGAAGCAACAAAATACTACACAATTGCGACGGAGGGCCAACCAAATCACGTCATTGGAGCTGTCGGCATGGCGCAGATGCAAATTCTTAATGGTGAGCTTGATGTCTCATCTGTCGGCCCTCATGCGAGCTTCAGGATTCTGTAGATGAAATGGCTGCGGCGATTCACACTCTCGACACCTTGATACAACCTCCAAACCCTCAACGCTCGGTCGAAGCCTCCGTTATACTTGCGTCACTCCGTGCACATCCCCGGCCTGGTATGTCGAGCGCGGACATTGCACAGGAGAAGCTCAAAGCGCGTGAATTGTTTGATCGGGTTATAAAAACCATCGAACTGGACGATGCACGCGCGAACGGACAGGGAAATCCATCAAGTCGAGCCTCAAGTGCACTCAACGATGATATGGAAATGCACATTGAAATAGCGCGCCTATGGCAGGAAGAGAACGCGGAACGCACTACGAAAGCTTTCCGTGACGCCGCGCGAGTCAGCGAAGCGAACGGCCAGGTCGATCCTCGGTTACTCAACAATCTTGGCGCGCTGCAACACATGGAAGGCAACTTGGACGAATCGCGGGCTATCTACGAGGACGCCTTGACGAAGGCTGCGATTTTCAGCACAGAAGATGGGGAAGCCATGTCGACATCAATGCTATATAATCTTGCCAGGGTATATGAAGATAGCGGGGATCATGCGATGGCCAAAGGGGCGTATGACAAGCTCCTTTCTCGCCACCCAGAATATGTTGACGGTTAGTCTTTCCACGTATCCTTTACGTTGACGTAGCTGATATTTTGAACAGCCAAGATACGGCAAGCACAAATGCTTGTCAGCCTTGGCCAGCCGAACGAAGCTCACGATCTTCTTAAGCAAGCTTTGGCCACACAGAGTACCAGCCTCAATCTCCGCGCATTCTACACTTCTTTCCTTCTTCAGCATATGGTTGCCCCGCATGGATGGCGTATTCTTGAAAACGAACCCACAATAC